>OY821518.1:41267645-41530145 GCA_963682025.1 Cordilura impudica | reverse complement strand
TCCATTATCATCATTTATGATGCAACACTAATGTGTGAACGAATTTTATGGCTGGCATTCATATCAAGTGTGATGTGATCTGATGTGAGGTGAGGTGATGGTAAGTACTCACTCATATGATTATGATGTTTTCAAATCATAACTAATGTTAGGTATGTATATAAAAAAAAAAAAAAACATAAAACAAAACAAAAAATAACAAAATCAGTTTAAGTTATGAAAATCATCAACATGGAAAATATGATTGCTTGACATGGTTTGTTTTCTGTTGTTTGCAAAAATTTTAACACGAAAAAAAGACCTTAATTGATATAAAGAACGAGAGATGGAAAATCATATAATGTTTTTATTTTTTTTAATGTTTTGTAATGTCAGCCATCATCATCATCATCATCATAATCACCGGCAAATACCCTTTTTATGTTTTCTGCACTGTAAGTGTAAGCGTCAAAATCATTAGCTTTAACTAACTATAAATATCATTAGTCGTTGTGAAGATAAATATTAAAAACACCTTGATGTCCAATTAACTAAAGTCAGGCACCGTTAAAGTCTAGTGACATTATTCGCATTTATATTCAATTAATAATCAAATCAACGTCAGATTTTTTTGTTTAAGCGATCAAAAATTGATTAAATAGTTTTAAAAATTTTAGAAATTAGAAACAACTTAAAAACCAAAAACAATAATGTTGAAAAATTTTAATCAATGCATAAACAACATAAAACATGACAAGGGAGATGGAAAAAATCTTAACATAAAAAAATCATGTGAGTCGGATCACGGGAGATGTGTAAACATCTAGTAATTAAAGTTTTTTTTATGGCACTTTTTTAAAATCAAACAGAAAGCGTTATCTATGTATCACTTATAGCAATCAACTGCAGGAGCTCTGCTAATATAAAAATAATAATTATTAATTTTTAATTTTTCGTTTTTTTTTTTTCATATTTTTAATTTTTAATTTTTCGTCTTTCATTTTTCATTTTCCATTTTTTATTTTTCATTTGTCATTTTTTAATTTTTCATTTTTTATTTTTATTTTTAATTTTCATTTCTCATTTTTTTTTTTTTTATTTTTCATTTTTCATTTTTCATTTTTTATTTTTCATATTTAATTTTTCTTTTCTTTTTTTTTAATTTTTATTTTTCATTTTTATACCCTATACCACTATGTGGTTTGGGTATAATGACTTTGTGCTGCTGTTTGTAACAACCAAAAATATTTGACCTAGACCCATCTTTAATTATACCGATCGAATCAGAATCACTTTCTGAGTTGATTTAAACCTTGTAATCAAACTGCAGGTCGCAAATATGAATATATTTTGATGAAATTTGGTATATAAGCTTTTATCGGCCATGAGATGAACGCTGTTGAAATTGGTGAGAATCGGTCCATGTTCAGACCTAGCCCCCATACAAATTACCCATATGAAATCGACATAAATTACCATAAGATCCAAATTGTCATATAGATCTTACTCAAATTGGGTTTGTATGCGTTCATTACATCCATTAATGAGTAGTCCAAAAATGGTCCCTTTGACCCCATATAGAGCTGCTTCCCAATCTTCACTTAAATCTATTAAAAAACAAAAATATTGCACTGATTCTTCTCAAATTTTGTTTGTATATATTTTTGCAAAATACAAGAGAATTTACCAAACATGATCAGGATCGGTCCATTTTTGGACCAAGTGCCTATTTAGATATAGCATCCGATATGAACTTTTTCATATCTGCAGCCAAAAAAATTAATAAAAATCCCACTCAAATTTGGTTTTTGCTTATTTTCTGTGTCCAGTTAGTTGGGCCTAAGAGATAGGGTCTCTAAACGCATGGTATAGGGTATCGTATAGTCGGTTTAGACCGACTATAATTTTCTTACTTGTTTATTTTTAATTTTTTATTTTTCATTTTTTATACCCTATACCACTATGTGGCTTGGGTATAATGACTTTGTGCTGCTGTTTGTAACTACCAAAAATATTTCATCTAGACCCATCTTTAATTATACCAATCGAATCAGAATCACTATCTGATTTGATTTAACGATGTCCGTCCGTGTGTCCGTCCGTCCGTCAGTGTGTCCATGTAAACCTTGTAATCAAACTGCAGGTCGCAAATATGAATATATTTTGATTAAATTTGGTATGTAAGCTTCCATTAGCCATGGGATGAACGCTATTGCAATTGATGAGAATCGGTCCGTGTTCAGACCTAGCCCCCATACAAATGACCCCTATGAAATCGACATAAATTGCCATAAGATCCAAATTGCCATATAGATCTTACTCAAATTGGGTTTGTATGCGTTTATTACATCCATTAATGAGTAGTCTAAAAATGATCCCTGGGACAACTCTTAGTCATAGGCCCCATATAGAGCTGCTTCCCGATCTTCACTTAAATCTATCAAAAAACAAAAATATTGCACTGATTCTTCTCAAATTTTGTTTGTATATATTTTTGTAAAATACAAGAGACTTTACCAAACATAGTCAGGATCGTTCCATTTTTGGGCCTAGTCCCCATATAGATATAGCATCCGATATGAACTTTTTCATATCTGCAGCCAAAAAAATTAATAAAAATCCCACTCAAATTTGGTTTATGCTTATTTTCTATTTCCAGTTAGTTGGGCCTATGAGATTGGGTCTCTAAACATTGTATAGGGTATCATATAGTCGGTCTCGACCGACTATAATTTTCTTGTTATTTTTTATTTTTATTTTTAATTTTTTATTTTTCATATTTCATTTTTTATTTTTAATTTTTTATTTTTCATTTTTCATTTTTTATTTTTTATTTTTCATTTTTCATTTTTAATTTTTTATTTTTCATTTTGTATTTTTAATTTTTCATTTCTCTTTTTTTATTTTTCATTTTTATTTCTCATTTTTTATTTTTTATTTTTCATTTTTCCTTTTAGATTTTTTATTTTTTATTTCTAATTTTTCCTTTTAGATTTTTTATTTTTCATTTTTTATTTCTTATTTCTCATTTCCATTTCTTATTTTTAATTTTTTATTTTTTTTTTATTTTATATCATAATTTTTTCAGCAATACAGTCATAGGTCACACCGATTTTTTCTTACGCTCACTTGTTACGCTGATTTTTTTCTTACGCTCACATGTTACGCTGTTTTTTTGAAATAGAAATTTACCCCCCTGCGCGTATAGATGTTTACACATCAAAAAGGTTACAAAGGTGAAACCATTGAACCCAGAGTTTTGATTTTTTCTCTTCATTTAATTGAAATTATATTAAAACTTACAAAAAAAGTATATTTCTTAAAGCTCTTTTTATGTATTTTTTATATATTTATTTATTTATTTAAAGTCTATGGAACTACAAATATCCTCATGGATTAATATATTTAGTGTATAAAATAGATAAAACAAATAAAATAATTACGATTTAATTATTTAGATATAAAATAATTTTACGTTTCAACGATTCTTCGGAAAAATCTATGATGTGGAGAATTCCATAAATTGATAACACAATCGGCAAAATGGATGATTATAGTTTAATCGAAAATATTTAATATTTATGAGCTTAAAGTTTCTTGTAGGTCTCGATGGAATATAAGTTTGAATTTTCCTTAACAATTAATTGGATTGAATGTCACCATGGAATAGACTGAGCTGAAACGAAATGCTAAGCATGGTTCTAAGGCTTTTCAGTGTCGGTAAGTTGATTTGAGCAAGTCTGGATTTATAAGAGGGTAAGGCGCGGAAGTTCAAACCAAGTCCACGTAGACCGAATAAAAGAAATTGTTTCTGCACAGATTCGATTATGAAATTTATATTTCCGGATAGGACAAACCAGGGTAACATATGGTTCAGAAAATTCTTTAATCCATCGCTTCATAAATCCAAGAACGCTATAAGATTTGTTTATTAATAAAGATATATGCGAACGAAAATTTAATCGATGATCTAATAAAATGCCAAGATCTCAGAATATGTCAACCGAGTCCAGTTCACTATCATTCACGAAATAAGTAGTATGTAGATTTTGATTTGTAAACATCTATACGCGTAGGGGGGTAAATTTCTATTTCACAATACACTCACAAAAACAGCGTAACATGTGAGTGTAAGACAAAATCGGTGTGATTATGATTGTATTGGTGAAAAAGTTATGATATGTAATAACCTGTTTGAAAATCAAAAATTAAAAATAAAAAATTAAAAATGAAAAATGAAAAGTGAAAAATTAAAAATAAAAAATGTAAAATAGAAATGCAAAATGTAATAACCTGTTTGAAAATAAAAAATGAAAAATAAAAAATTAAAAGTGAAAAGTGAAAAATGAAAAATTAAAAATAAAAAATGTAAAATAAAAAACTAAAAAATTAAAAATGAAAAACGAAAAATGGAAAATAAAAAATAAATAACGAAAAAGTAAAAACGGAAAATGAAAAATAAAAAATATGAAATGAAAAACGAAAAATTAAAAATAAAAAATGAAAAATAAAAAATAAAAAATGAGAAATGAAATATAAAAAATGGAAAATAAGAAATGAAAAATAAAAAATTAAACTGAAAAATAAAAAAGTAAAAATTAAAAATACAACATGAAAAACGAAAAATGGAAAATGAAAACTGAAAAAATAAAAAATAAAAAAAGAAAAATTAAAAATCAACCGGTTGAAATAATAAATATTAATAATCTATAATATTAATAGGCTAGGTGATTTCTTGCTACCGATATTTTGTTTTACCGTTTTATCCCGATTTGGACCAAACGTATATTATTTTAAAGGTATTTCTTTTAAGCTGTTCACCAGATCTACAGATTTTTAGTTTTTGTTCTTTATTTTGAGTAAATTGCTTTTAAAGTTGCTTTTAAATTTTACATATGCTATGTGTGTGTTTATTAAATTTGTTAATGTGTTTGTTAATGAGTTTGTTTTCTTCATTCACAATAATAATAAACCATAAAAGTGTTGGTTTGTGAATTGGCTAAGTTGAAAAATAAAGCTGTCTAGAAATTGCACTCGAATTTCGAGTGCTGGTATCAGCTAGTTATTTTTATATTAGCAGAGCCCCTGCAGTTAATTGCTATAAGTGATACATATGTAGATGACGCTTTCTTTTTCATTTTAAAAAAGAAGTTTGCGAAGTTAGCCCGCTATTTTTGGAAATAAAATTTTTTGAAGATTGTTCTGAAATTTTCTAGGATTGTTATACAATGTTCCAAAACGATGAGTCTCTAAAATATAGTTGTGAACCGGTAAATCAAAAAAAAAACGAATTTTAAACTTTGCCCCCCCAGTTTTGGAAAAAAAATTTGGCGGTTGTTCTAGTTGTTCTAAACATTGTTCCAAAATAGATATGTCGCAAGCCGTAACGTACGCAAATGAGAAAATTTTTCCGCGATATCAACGTTATTAAACGATATCAATATTTTTATGCAACAAATGTTAACGTTGAGATTTCTTTCATACAAGGTATACTGAATGGCACCCTCAGATCACTCTGAAACTTGAATACGTTATAGACAGGATATAAAATAAAGGGATTAAAATAGTGTTGAGGGTGCCATTCAGGATACCTTGTATGAAAGAAATTTTGGAATCTGTACGTTAACTTTCGTGTTGCATAAAAATATTGATATCGTTTAAAGGACATGTGCTTACAATTTTTATATTGAGCTCCATAAGGTTTATATTGCACCATCCACAAAAATTATTTAAATCGGTTTGTAGCAAAAAATGTTGCAAGTAATTTTGAAGAGAGGAAGATAGTTTGAATTCATCAGCGTATAAGAGAATTTTAGAGTGTTGAATAACAGAAGGAAGATCGTTGATAAATAAAGTGATTGTAGAACGAAATTTACGAAAACCATATTGATATGAAGATAGTGAGGACGATACTTGATGAGATAACGAGTCTGTTATAATTTTTTCTAAAAGTTTGGGGATTGCACTCAATTCAGCGATGCCTCTATAATTAGACGCATTGATCTTATTGCCTGATTTATATTTATAAAGGCATGATATAAGATTTCTTCCACAGAGATGGTAAGTATCCTTTACGTAAGAACTGATTAAAAATTATAGTTAATGGATACGACAGAGAGTCAGCACAGTGTTTAAGAATAGTATTTGGTATTCCATCAGGACCAGGATCAAAAGAATTTTCAGTGTTTTTTATTGTTACTCAAAACAGTGAGTTGCTAAGGGAATTTACATTTATTATCGAAGAAGCTTTGGAAATTTCAAAAGGATGTTGTGTTGATGATCAAAATTTTGTATGAAATATGTTTTGGAAAATTGATCCAAATTTCAAAGAATTGGGATATTCTAGCAATCGACGTTTGGAATTAAGGAAATTGTAAAATGATTTTGGATTCCGCTTTAAATTATGTTTCATACGAGTTAAGTAGTTATTATAAACATTTTTATTTTCAAAATTGTAATCTGGTCTAGCAATTAAATACACTGGTTTCCCGATTTAACGAACTCTCGTTTTAACGAATTCGGGATTTTACGAACAGGCAAAATTTTTACATTAGGTACTGTGTATAACGAATTAAAATCCAATTTAGTACTCAATTTAACGAACAATTAAAAAATATGTATGTAAAAAATGCGTAAAATTAAATGCATATGTAAAATAAAATCAAAATCTGGATTTCTGAATTTCTACAACTAGATGGAGAAGTCAGGCAAAAAGTCGTAGTCTTGACACACACCTCCACACATATTCATACATACATTTGTATTTGATTTCGTTTACAATGTGTTGCCATCTAGTTTAGATTTTATTTTTTTAAAGTTAACAGTTTGAATTTTTTTCGAAGCATGCTAAGATTTTATTTTTCATATTTTTTTGCATTCTAATATTTTGTTTATAAATTTCGTCATTACGTTTCTTGTTGTGGTGTTGTGAACACAGAAAAACTTAAAATTTTAGATGAATCTACAAATTGAGAAGGTGTTAGTGGATTAGCAATTAAATAGGGTTTAGCCAAATCTACAATATGCACTATTCTAAAAAATAGGCAAAAAATATTGAATAATATGGAGAAAACTAATTTTGGTAGTAAACACCGAACTGCAATGAAAGATGGAGGGTTTCCAATAATGGGAAATAAACTGTTTCAGTGGTTCCAAATGCAACGCAAAAAACACGTTCCCATTAGTGGAGAAATATTGAAATCAAAGGCAAAGGTGTTTCACAATCAAGATTATAATGGCAATTTTAAAGCCAGTAATGGGTGGCTTACTCGTTTTAAAGATAGATTCGGAATAATATTACTTAAGTAATGCGGCGAAAAATTATCTTCAAAGGAGGATTTAGTAGAACCTTTTAAAAAGGAACTGCACAAAATCTTACATGATGATTTATCTGAGGACGTAATTTTTAATGCAGATGAGACCGGGTTATTTTGGAAGATCCTTCGTGACAGGACATATGTACATGCAGAGGAAAAGAGTGCCCCTGGTCGGAAAATGGCAAAAGAAAGAATAACTTTGCTGCTATGTGCAAACGCAACCGGTACCAAAAAAATCCGTCCTCTTATTATCGGAAAAGCACAAAAGCCTCGCTCGTTTAGGAACAAAGTTATACCATCGGATTACGCACACTCCAAGAATGCCTGGATGACAAGTTTACTTTTTAAAAATTGGTTCCATGAGAAGTTTATATCAGAGGTAAATTTTTGTTCCTTTTTCTCTTAATTTTAAAACAATGATTTCTATATTTTTTAGGTTGAGTCATTTTCAATAGAAAAAAATTTACCTCAAAAGGCTTTATTAATTTTAGATAACGCAACTTGCCACCCACCTGAAGATCAGTTAGTTAAACAAACATGTGATGGAAAAATTTGGGTACTCTATATGCCGCCAAATGTTACTCATCTAATACAACCGATGGACCAAAATGCAATACGTCTTGTAAAGCTGCATTATAAAAACAGTCTCTTATCTAAAATTATAACATCGGAGAGGTCGATATTATAAAGTTTTTAAAAAACTTACCTTGTACGACGCCTCTATAATGCTCGCATTGGCATTGAAACGTGTTTCAGAAACATCATTATCAAAATGCTGGAATAAAATTTTTTACAGAAACGGCCAACACCTTGATGAAGAGGATGATATACCATTGGACGAAGATGAAGAAATTAATGCACAATTAGAGAACGATATACCTGCAGAGGAAGGGCTATCAATTAAACATTGCGATGTGATAAAAAACTTTAACGTATGTATTCAGTGGGGACAGGAAAATGATATCAATATATCTAAGAGATTAATTTTACGAGAACTTCAAGAGGAAGCAATTAAAAAAAATATAAAAAAAATCGCAAAAACAAACGTCAATAACAAGTTTTTTTAAATAATAACTTTTTAGTTTATGACTTTTTCATTAACTTTTTTATAAAATCCATTTTTTAGTAATAAGATATGATACGAATTGTACTTTTAATTCGTTTTTTTTATGAATAAATATTTATTTGCTTAGTACTGGATTTAACGAATTTTTCAATTTAATGAACAAGGCTGACAATCAATTGTTCGTTAAATCGGGAAACCACTGTACTTGCTAAAATCAATGGGGAACCAGACTTTTCGTATCTTTTCTCTTTCTTTTAACTCATACTCTCTGTCTGTCTGTCGTGGGTCAACCCCATTCCCCCTTATCCAATTGATCTGAAACTTGGCCCATAGTCTTGTTGTGACTACAAATTAATTTTGGGGTAGTCACGCGTGGTTACGCTCAGTTACGGAGTAATCTAAGTGTCATTTCCCCTCGATCGATCTGAAACTTGGTCCATACATTTGCTGTGAAAAAGATTAACTGCAACTTAGACACGCACAGTCACGCCAGAAAATATAAAAATTCTAGATCAAATAGCAACGTTCTCTCCGCAGTCTGCATCTTCGGCAGCGAAAGCCGACATCATCAATATTGCTGCAAAATTCTGACACACGTGGTGCGGTGATATCGACTCAAAAATATTTTTTATACCCTATACCACTATGTGGTTTGGGTATAATGGCTTTGTGCTGCTGTTTGTAACAACCAAAAATATTTGACCTAGACCCATCTTTAATTATACCGATCGAATCAGAATCACTTTCTGAGTTGATTTAACAATGTCCGTCCGTCCGTCCGTCCGTCTGTGTGTCCATGTAAAGCTTGTAATCAAACTGCAGGTCGCAAATATGAATATATTTTGATGAAATTTGGTATATAAGCTTCTACCAGCCATGGGATGAAAGCTATTGAAATTGGTGAGAATCGGTCCATGTTCAGACCTAGCCCCCATACAAATTACCCATATGAAATCGACATAAATTGCCATAAGATCCAAATTGTCATATAGATCTTACTCAAATTGGGTTTGTATGCGTTCATTACATCCACTAATGAGTAGTCCAAAAATGATCCCTTTGACCCCATATAGAGCTGCTTCCCGATCTTCAGTTAAATCTATTAAAAAACAAAAATATTGCACTGATTCTTCTCAAATTTTGTTTGTACATATTTTTGCAAAATACAAGAGACTTTACCAAACATGATCAGGATCGGTCCATTTTTGGACCTAGTCCCTTTATAGATATAGCATCCGATATGAACTTTTTCATATCTGCAGCCAAAAAAATTAATAAAAATCCCACTCAAATTTGGTTTTTGCTTATTTTCAATGTCCAGTTAGTTGGGCCGAAGAGATAGGGTTTCTAAACGCATGGTATAGGGTATCGTATAGTCGGTCTAGACCGACTATAATTTTCTTACTTGTTTTTTTTTTTTTGGAAAAAAAAATTTTTTTTTTTTTTTTGTTTCTGTTTTTTGTCGAGTAGTAGTTCCTCCAAGCTTCAATTTTTGGCAGAATGCTTTGAAACTTGAAGGAAGTGTTCAATTTATATACACACCTCTAACGAATATAATTTTTTGTTACATCATTGTGTGAAGTTTTCTGGAAAATATCATCAAACTTCAAATAAGACCATATTTTCACACGTTTGTATAAAAAGTGACCACCATCAGTCCAGTAGTGCTATACCGATGCCACAATTTTGGTCGGAATGGTTTAAAATTTTATTTGAGTAATCTATGAATATACACAATTACAGACAGTGAAAAAATTAAAAAAAATTTTTTTTATTTTTTATACTTTTTGCCGAATTTTCGATCTTATTCGAATAATTGCTCCCGCACGCCAACATTTTTGTCGAAATGCCTTGAAATTTTGAAAATATATTCTCTACATATATTCAGATTAAAATACTAAGAGCTTTTTCCAAGTGTTCTAAAAAAAATTTTTGTAAATAGGCATCAAACATATACGAAGATCATATTTTCATACATTTGAGTGGAGAGTGGATGATCCTTTTCGAATAGTAGTTAGCCCACTCCATAGTTTTTATCAGAATGTTTTAATATTTCAGGAGGGTAATCAATTAGTGTAACTGACTTCAAAATATATAAAATCATACCATGTATTTTGGAAAAAAAAATTTTTTAAATGAAGTCAAACTTCTATGAAATGAATATTTTCATACATTTGTATAGAAAGGCGTCGAGCTTTTTCGAGTAGTAGTTTGCACACGCCAGTAGGACAGTCCGATTCAAATGGAATTTAAGGATGATTTTCTTGGTACTTGTACGATTCCAAAAAGTATACAGTTGTTATACTAAATACTTATATTTATCGTTTTACATGATTTCAAACATGAAAAATGTAGCTCGAAGCTCTAGTAATGGGGGCTCTGGTTGAAATAGTTTAATCAGGTAAAAATTAAATTTTTTTATAAAATTCTTAAGAATCTTTATCATTTTGCATGATTTCAAACATGAAAAATGTTAATTTTTACTACTCGAGTTACTCGTTGAGCTCGAGTAGTTCGAAGCTAGAGTAATGGGGGCTCTGGTGTGGAGGTTACAAATAAAGGGTCCGCCATCTAACGTTTTTTTTTTTTTTTTTCAACTAGAGCTTATTTCGTGAATGGTAACACTTAGCTCATGTCTGATTTGAATATGATTGTGTATACGCTTGAACAACGCTGGGAAATATTGCGACATTACTTTGAAAATCATGGTAATGTTGCAAAATGTGTCAGCTCCGTATGTTCGTTATCTTGTGAAAAAAGTGAAAGAAACTGGCATCCTCATCGATAAACCAAAGCGTGAAAAGTCAAAAACAGTGCGTACACCCGAGAATATTGCTGCTGTGGCAGAAAGTGTGCGTGAAGCGCCATCAACATCAATTCACCGTCGTTCTCAAGAATTGAACATTTCGGAGGCATCATTGAGACGAATTTTGCATAAAGACCTTGGTATGACGCCATACAAAGTCCAATTGGTTCAGGAGTTGAAGCCAACTGACCATCCAATGCGTTTTCGCTTCGCTAAGTGGGCCTGCGATCGACTTACAGAAGATGCCGATTTTGCCAAAAAAAAAAATCATCTTTTCAGATGAAGCTCATTTTGATCTTGACGGGTATGAAAACAAGCAAAATTGTCGCATTTGCCGATACACCCAAAACGAGTCACTGTTTGGTGCGGATTTTGGTCCAGAGGCATAATTGGGCCATTTTTCTTTGAAAATAAGCAAGGAGTGGCTGTTACAGTCAATGGCGATCGTTATCGGGCCATGTTGAACGAACTTTTGTTCACAAAAATTGAAGAGGAGGATATTGGCAACCTTTGGTTTCAACAGGACGGCGCTACGTGCCACACAGCCGAAGCTACACTCGATGTTTGCGCCCTGTTTTTGAAGATCGCATTATCAGCCGCAGAGCTGATGTCATTTGGCCACCTCGGAGCTGTGATTTGACACCGTTGGACTATTATTTGTGGGGTGCCCTCAAAGATAAGTGTTACGCCAACAAGCCAGATACAATTGATGCTTCAAAGGACAATATTCGTGACGCCATTGGTGAAATACAGCTGCACACAATCGATAATGTGCTTAAAAATTTGACCGATCATGTAGGCTACTGCAAGGCCAGCCGAGGCAGCCATTTGAATGAAATTATTTTCCATTATTAACCGGAAAGATTGTACTTTCAAATAAAAAAAGAAATTTGAGATAATATTCAGTAGTTTTTTTTTTATAGCATTTTCAAAAAAAAAAAAGTTATTTGGCGGACCCTTTATAATGATTATTCGAATTTTATTCAATTAAAATTTCTGTAGAAATTTTCAATGTATCGAAAGAAGAAAACGAGACTTCCTTTCTTTCCAAAACTCTCATGTTCAGGGTGATACACCAATCTGTGGTCTGGGTATTTTGGAGATTGTGCTGTTATATCGATAAACTTGGATTTAGATTTTTCCTTTCTATTTGTTTGTTTGAAAGGTTAATTTTTTTTTTCCTCATTTAGTTCCACAGTTGCACTTTAACCTTACCTAACCTCAAAAACTAACCTGTGTCAATGCCACAAATGTTGTTATAGCTGGCTGCTTTATTACTTGTCATGCGATTTTGAATGAATGTGTGGCCCTCAACAATTTTTTTTTTTTTTTTTGTAATGCATAAGTTGTCTTTTCTACAAGTTGAAGTTTGAGTTTGATTACGATTCAAAAATGTTCTACCTAAATACTCGTAGCCAAATACTTTTCACCTTCTAGTTTTGTTGTTTTTTATTTTTTTTTTTTTTATTTTTCTCCCTCTTCTTACTAAAGTTTAAACATGCATATTTTCTTTGTTTAAACTTTGTTGCTAACATTTTTCTATGTAGGTTGTCAGCTGTTGTGCAGGCAAAAATTTCATTAGTTTTATATTAAAAAAAAAAAAAAAAACTATTATTGGTTTATCATTTTAATTTTTTCTTTTTCAAGAAAAAATTTAGGTTGCGGTTTTTTTGAATTAAGTAGTTTTATATGTTGAAGTTTTCTTAAGAACAAGCTTTTTGGAATAAAAATGGTGTTTCATAGAACAGCCTTGAAATCCAACATCACCCAAGTGAACTAAAGAAGATGAATAGTAAACACTGCGTTTCAAAAAAAATTATCGATCATCAAATTCAAAAACTCTATTGAACTACTACTACAATTTTACTACAAGATATCCCATTTTATAATCGAGTTTTTACTAGGGTTATTATGGTATAATATGGGTTGAATATCGAAATAAATATCTGTTAAAATTTTTAACAGTGAACGTTAGTGTTAACATTTTCTGTTAAAAAATTTTATTTAAGTAAAAGACGAAACTCTAAATATTTTAATAATTAAATTTAGACTATAAACTTATATCCTGAGAAATAGTAAATTTGTTTTATTATTTTTTAATTTCATATAAAAAATAATGTGTATTCACAAAAAACAACATGTAATGTTCAAGTGACCAAAGCCGTTATTTCTAGCCGACCTGACCGGCAGTTGTCATATATCAAGTGAAACCCCAAGTTAGTTAATTCTAATGGCCTAACGGGTATTTTCAATTGTTTCTCAGGAAACAAGAAACAAAGGATCAAAATAAAAAACAAAAAAAGAGTTTTCTTACAAGTACCATTTTCAAGTGGCCAAAGGGGTTATTTCTAGATGTCATATATCAGGTGAAAGCCCCAATTGATTTTCAGGATATATGTTTATAGTTTAAATTTAATTATTAAAATATTTAAATATTCGTTTTTTTTTTTTACTTAAATACACATTTTTATTTGCTCATGTTAAGTACCTAACAGAAAATGTTAACATTAACATTCTCTGTTAAAAATCTAAACAGTTATTTATTTCGATATATAAAATATTTTTATAACTTTTTTTAATTTATTTTAAGTGTTCTGGGCTCATGATGCCAAATCCATAACTTCGCTTTTGATCAAAGGGCAGAATCTTTGAATTGGCCTGAATTCCGCTTCTCGAGGCACCTTATTTTAAAAAACAATTAACCGTAATAACAAGAAACTAAGATGGCCTAAAAGAAAATTGAAGCTTAATGGTGTCTTACTAAAGGCTTAAGTTATTTTAAAATACTTCTCTAATTTAAAATTCCGCGTTTATTGTTTCCGTGATTACAAACGACCGTCTAATTTCGCCACACCTGGCATTTTTGTGGATATAATAAAATAACTATTTTTCTTTCCATGCGGCTGAAGGGAATACATTTCATATAATGGATTCGCTTTACCCTCTCCCCATAAATACGAAAACAGCAATGCATGATTATTTCGCCAAGACAGGGACGGCTTAGTCATTGTAAGGTGACTAAATTGCCCAATCAAATAAGATGAAAATACGTTTTTGGAAACTTTTTTTTAGAAATTATACTCTTTTGAAGAAATGGAACCTTGTAAAAAAACGCTGAGGCATAATTTGTAAAATTCGAATTAAAAAAATTATTGAAATAAAGAATATGTCTTAAAAAAAGCAAATGTCCTTTTTTCAGAAAAGGTATTTTTTTAAAAGAAATTTTACTCTTTATATTTGGAAATTTATAAAAAAAAAAAAATGCTTTATTTTAAGCAAATGTATTTTTTTAAGAAAAGTTACTTCATTTAAGAAAACGTACTTTCTGAAGCTATAATATTATTAGGCTAGGCAATTTCTTGTGACCTATATTTTGTTCTACCGTTTTATCCCGATTTTGACCAAACGTATATTATTTGAAATGTATTTCTTTTAGCCGATTTGCAGATTTACAGATTTTTTAATTTTTGCCTTTGTTTTGAGTAAATTGCATTTAAAGTTGCTACTAACACATACATAAAATTATCAATGCTATTTGTGTGTTTATTAAATTTGTTAATGTGTTTGTAATAAAAATGAGTTTGTTTGTTATATTTATCGTCATTTTTCAGACATATTGCAATTACTACTGTAATTAATATGCAATTTTAATTTTGTTTAAATGGTGCGTGGTAAAGAAAGTTTGTTTTGTTTTTGTGTTGATTTGTGAATTGGCTATAATTGATTAGCATACTTTTAGGGTCGTTATTTAATTAAAAATAAAATTTCCTAGAATTTGCGCTCGAATATCGAGGGCTGGAATCTGCTAGTAATAACATAGATAAGTTATTAAGAAAATTTACTTATTTAAGAAAAGCTACTTTTTTAGAAAATTATTACATTCTTAAACCAAAAGTACTTTTAAAAAGTACTTTTTTAAGAAAATTTACTTTTTAAAGAAAATTTTCTGTTTAAGGAAAGGCAATTTTTTTTAAGAAAAAGTACTTTTCAAAGAAACTTCACTTATTTAAGAAACAGAAACGGAAAAAATTCTATTTAAAAAAAATAGTTCTTTTAGGAAAGACCAATAAACATTTTTAAGAAAATGTACTTTTATAAGAAAATGAACTTTTTAACAAAATACAGATTTTAAAGCAAAAAAAAAAAACACTACTTTAGGAAAAAATAAATCTAAAAAATATGTACCTTTTTTGGCAAATGTATTTTTTGAGAAAATTTACTTTTTTGTGAAACGATTCTTTTCTAAAAAAATTTTTTTAACTTTTTTAAGAAGAAGTACTCCTATAGGAAAAAGTATTCTTTTAAATGAACTATTTTAAGAAAAGGTACATTGGTAAGCAAAATTAATTTTTTTTAAAGAAAAAATACATTTTTTAAAAAAGGTACTTTTTGAGGAATATGTACTTTTTTAAAAAAAAGTACTTCTTAGGAAAAGGTACTTTACTAAAAAAGTGTACTTTTTAAAGAAAATTTACTATTTCAAAAAAGTTACTTTTTTAAGAAAAGGTACTTTTTAAGAAAATGTATTTTTAAAGAAAATTAACTTTTTAATGGGAGGGAATGCACTTTTTAAGAAATTTTTAAGAAAATCCAATTTTTTTACATAAAAAAAAATCTTTTTTGGGAAAAGTTTTTTTTTTTTTTTTTAAGAAACGGAAGCTTTTTTAAAGAAAAATATTATTTTAAGAAAAAACCCTTCCTATAGAAAATACTTTTTTTCGAAAATTTACTTTTTTGGGAAAAAAAAAATACTTTTTTAAGAAAAGGTATTTGTTTTTAATTTACTTTTGAAGAAAAGGTACGTTTTGAGAAAATGCACTTTTCGAAAAGAGGTAAGTTTTTAAGAAGAGGTAATTTTCTAAGAAAAAATACTTTTCTACAAAAATTTATCCTTTAGAAAATCTACTTTTAAAAGAAAAATTACTTTTATTTTTGTAAGATAATTTATTTTATAAAAAAAATTTACTTTTGAAGAAAACGTGCTCTTTAAGAATATGTACTTTTAAAAGAAAAAATACTTTTTTAAGAAGGGGATAGTTTACTTTTTAAAAAGAGCTACTTTTTCTAAAAAAAAAAAAAGTACTTTTATAAGAAAATTTAATGTACTTTTTTTACGAAAAGGTTATTTTAAAAAAAAATTTACTTTTTTAAGAAAATGTTTCTGTTAGAGAAATGGTACTTTTTTTTTTTTTTTTTTTTTTTTTTTTTTGAAAAGACGCTACTTTAAGAAAAAATACTTTTTTAAGAAAACGTACTTTTAAAGAAAAACAATTTTTTAAGAAAATGTACTTTTTTAAAGAAGTTGTACTTTTTTAAGAAAAGGTACTTTTTTAAGAAAAGGTACTTTTTTAAGAAAATGTACTTTTAAATAACAAGAAATGCACTTTTTTAAGAAAATTTTGAGAAAAGCTACTTTTTTTACGAAAAAAAAATCTTTTAGGAAAGGGTTCTTTATAAAGAAACGGCAGCTTTTTTGAAGAAAAAATATTCTTTTAAGAAAAAGTACTTCTTATATATTATTAAAAAAAAATAGTTCTTTAAGGAAAGGCACCTTCTTAAGCCAATATACCTTTTTGAGAAAATGTACTTTTATAGGGAAATGTACTTCTTATAGAAAGGAACTTTCAAAAAAAATTCTTTTTTTTTCGAAAATGTACTTTTTTGGGAATAAACACTTTTTTAAGAAAGGGTATTTTTTTTAATTTACTTTTTAAGAAAAGGTACTTTTTGAGAAACTGCACTTTTAGGAAAAGGTAATTTTATAAGAAAAAATACAAAAATGTACTTTTTGGAATATGTAATTTTTAAAGAAAAATTACTTTTATTTTTGTAATATAATTTATTTTCTTTAAGAAAATGTACTTTTTAAGAAAATGTGCTCTTTAAAAAAATGTACTTTTAAAGAAAAATAACTTTTTAAAGGGAATGCACTTTTTAAGAAAATCCAAATTTTTTACGAAAAAAAAAATTTAAGAAAAGGTTCTTTTTAAAGAAACGGCAGCTTTTTTAAAGAAAAAATATTATTTTAAGAAAAAGTACTTTCTATAGAAAATACTTTTTTTTTCAAAAATGTACTTTTTTGGGATAAAAACTTTTTTTAAGAAAATGTAATTTTTATACCCTATACCACTATGTGGTTTGGGTATAATGACTTTGTGCTGCTGTTTGTAACTACCAAAAATATTTGCCCTAGACCCATCTTTTATTATACCGATCGAATCAGAATCACTTTTTGAGTCGATTTAACAATGTCCGTCCGTCCGTCTGTGTGTCCATGTAAACATTGTAATCAAACTGCAGGTCGCAAATATGAATATATTTTGATGAAATTTGGTATATAAGCTTTTATCGGCCATAAGAGGAACGCTATTGAAATTGGTGAGAATCGGTCCATGTTCAGACCTAGCCCCCATACAAATGACCCCTATGAAATCAACATAAATTGCCATAAGATCCAAATTATCATATAAATCTTAATCACAATGGGTTTGTATGTGATTATTACATCCATTAATCAGTAGTCCAAAAATGATCCCTATGGGACAACTCTTAGTTATAGGCCCCATATAAAGCTGCTTCCCGATCTTCACTTAAATATTGCACTGATTCTTCTCAAATTTTGTTTGTATATATTTTTGGAAAATACAAGGGACTTTACCAAACATGGGCAGGATCGGTCCATTTTTGGGCCTAGTCCCCATATAGATATAGCATCCGATATAAACTTTTTCATATCTGCAGTCAAAAAAATTTTAAAAATCCCACTCAAATTTGGTTTATTCCTTTTTTTTATATCCAGTTAGTAGGGCCTGAGAGATAGGGTCTCTAAACGCATGGTATAGTGTATCGTATAGTGGGTCTAGACCGACTATAATTTTCTTACTTGTTTTAATTTACTTTTTAAGTAAAGGTACTTTTGAGAAAATTCACTTTTTGAAATGAAAATATAATTTTTTAAGAAAAAATACTTTTCTACGAAAATGTAATTTTTAAGAAAATGTACTTCTAAAAGAAATATTAATTTTATTTTCGTAAGATAATTTATCTTTTTAAGAAAATGTACTTATTAAGAAAATGTACTTTTTAAGAAAATGTAATTTTAAAAGAAAAATTATCTTTTTAAGAAAAGGATAGTTTACTTTTTAAGAAGTGCTACTTTTTCTAAAAAAAAATGTAGTTTTATAAGAAAATTTAATGTACTTTTTTTTTACGAAAAGGGTATTTTTTTAAGAAAATTTACTTTTTTAAGAAAATGCTTTTGTTTAAGAAATGGTACTTTTTAAGAATATGTACGTTTTTAAGAAGAAGCATTTGCTTTTTTTTTAAAGACACTATTTTAAGAAAAAGTACTAAGAAACAGTACTTTTTAAAGAAAAACGATTTTTTAAGAATATGTACTGTTTTAAAAGAAAGGTTACTTTTAAAAAAAATGTCTAAGTCAACTGATTTTACAGCATTCCTAACAGTAACTCAAGACGGCAGTCTTGCATCCACTGGCTTTATCGATAACTACTGTTCCAATTTTACAGCTGAAGCTTTAGCTGTACTTTTGGAATCAAATTCGCCTCACAAAATTATTCAAATTTTATAATTTGACGTCTATTTTATATTTGAGTCTATCATCAATACTTGCCATCAAAAACACTCAATATGATTCACCCATAATAAACGAAATCAGAAAGACATCTATTAAAAATTTGGAAAAAAAATTAAAATAATGTTACCTGGGAAGGTCGCGATATATTAAACACCATTTCTTCCAATTTTTGATATCTGATAAAACCCGAAATTAGTCCAATTATCAACACACGTACAAATATATAAATCCAATGGGGAAAAATCCATCATACCCAAGAATTAATTAAATTATATTAATATTTAATAAATAAATAAAAACAAAATTTGAAAATTTACTTTTTTAAGAAAATGTACTTTTAAAGAAAAGGAAATGCACTTCTTTAAGAAAATTTTTAGAAAAGCTACTTTTTTACAAAAAAAAAATCCTTTTTAGGAAAAAGTTCTATTTAAAGAAACGGCAGTTTTTTTTTAAGAAAAAATATTATATTAAGAAAAAGTAATTCTTATATAAAGGACTTTAAAAAAAAATAATTTTTTTACTTTTCTAAGAAAAGGTATTTCTTTTTAATTTACTTTTAAGAAAAGGTACTTTTTGAGAGAAGAGGTTATTTTTGAAGAAAAGGTAATTTTCTAAGAAAAATACCTTTCGAAGAAAATTCACTTTTTAAGAAAATGCACTTTTAAAAGAAAAATTGCTTTTATTTTTGTAAGATAATTTATTTTTTTAAGGAAATATTGTTATTAAGAAAATGTACTTTTTAAGAAAATGTACTTTTAAAAGAAAAAATTACTTTTTTTTAAGAAGAAATAAGTTTACTTTTTAAGAAGAGCTACTTTTTTTGAAAAAGGTGCTTTTATAAGAAAATTTAATGTACTTTTTTACGAAAAGGTAATTTTTTAAGAAAATGTACTTTTTTAGAAAATGTTTCTGTTTAGCCAAAGTTACTTTTTAAGAAAAGCAATTAATTTTTTTTTTATTTTTTTTTTTTTTAAACGCTCTATTTTAAGAAAAAGTAATTTTTTAAGAAAAGGTACATTTTTAAGAAAAAGTACTTTTTTAGGGGGAAAAAAATGTTTTAAAGAGAAAACATTTTTAAAAAAAGCTAGTTTTTTAAGAAAGGACAGTTTTTTAAAGAAACAACATAACAAATATTTTATCATAAAGTAAAAAAATATTTAATTTAAAAAACAAAGGTACTTTTTTTTAAAGAAAATGAACTTTTTGGGAAAGGTGCTTTTCTTGAGAAAAGCACTATTTGAAGAAAAAGTACTTTTTAAAGAAAAGATAAATTTTTAAAAGGTATTTTTTAAAGAAAAAATTGTTTTAATTTTTTAAAGAAAAAGAAAAAAAAATGTTAAAGAAAAAAAAAAATTTTAAGGAAAAAAAATTTGTTCTTAAAAAAAAATGTTTTCTTTAAAAAATTTGTTGCTTAAAATATTTTTTAAGAAAAGTTCGTTTTTAAGAAAGGACATTTTTTTAATGAAAGAACACTATTTTATGATAAAATACTTCATTTAAAAAACAGGTATTTTTTTTTTTTTTTTAGAAAATGTACTTTTTTAAGAACGGTACTTTTTTGACAAAAGACAGTTTTTTGAAGTAATGGTACTTGTTGAGAAAATTACATTTTGTTAAGGTAAGTATTTATTTATTATTATTATTTTTACACGTCCAAGTTATGATTAATTATTAATCATACAGCGTTTCAGAGTCGGCGGTTAGCGTAACTGTATATCTATAATATTAATAGGCTAGGCGATTTCTTGTGACCGATGTTTTATTCTACCGTTTTTACCCGATTTTGACCAAACGTATATTATTTGAAAGGTATTTCTTTTAGTCGTTTTGCAGATTTTTAAAGTTTTCCTTTATTTTGAGTAAATTACATTTAAAGTTGCTACGAACACACACATAAAATTATACATATCCTATGTGTATTTTATTAAATTTGTTAATGTGTTTGTTAATGAGTTTGTTATCTTCATTCACAATAATAATAAACCACAAAAGTGTTGGTTTGTGAATTGGCTAAGTTGAAAAATAAAGCCGCCTAGAAATTGCACTCGAATTTCGAGCGCTTGAATCTGCTAGTTAAGATAATTACATAGCAGCAAAACATATCAGTAAACAGCTATAAGTTGAGAATAAATATTATCTAGAAAGTTTGCAAGTTTATGTATAAAAAATCGTGAAAGGGAAAGGTTATTGTAAAGTTGCTGACCAAAGCCTTCAATTAATATTATACAGTGTTGTTGACAAGTATTTAACATGCTTACACATCTGGGGGGCATTAAGTGGATGTAACAAATCTTTTCGTAAAAACTAGAGAAATTATTATTTTTACCTTTAATATTTGTAGTTGTGCTTTAGCTGTATACATGAAATTGGTTCGATCTAATTTAACAATTATTATTTTACCACAAACCAGTAAAATGGAAACCAACTAATTATTAGGCAGAACTGTTTTTATTTTCCATGTTTCACTTTCAGCATTTATCAAAAGGTCAGTGTATTCAGAAATTTTTTGGAAATGGATCTGTCAAAAGTGTGTTGATATTAATGAAACGAACTTTTAATACATTGAATAGCTGCTGTGTTGGAGAGGAAGTAAAAACATTAGCATTAAAAATTAATTAAATGTTTCGAACATGTGAAACGGCCTGCACGTGCTGTCTAATTATTATTGCGCCTAATAGATTTTAAATGTTCATGCCCACGAGGATTTAAATAACTAGCTATTTGGGCAATAGTAAAGTTCAAAGATCTATGGTTTAAAAATAATAAGATAAAATAAATATACAGAAAAAAAAAAAATATTTAAGAGCCGTCAAAAGAGATAATGATAAACACGCAGACGCTAATTTGTTTCGAGTTGATGATAGTTTGATGGATTGAAGTTAGCCCACTTATTCATGTGATCTACAAAAAGAAAAGGTTATCTATTGATAAGCTTAGGTTAGGTTGGCCGCCCGAAGGCGAGTACACTCGCAGGCCATATACTCCATTACGATACCCTTTAGATAGTGGTGAAAGGTAGAGATGGGAATAGAGATTGTAAAAGTACAGACAGAATATGTAAAGAGTATGGAAAGGAAACGAAAGTGAACTTTTTCTTCGGCTATACGTCGCTCTTGAACCAACTTTGATAAATTTGAATAAATAGGAAGTTTTCAAAGGGCCAGAAAAACTTATTCAGCCAGGACTTTTAAATTTGGCAACACGATATACTGTTGGATGCTTAGTATCAATTTCAGAGGAATTGGTCTGTTAAATCCGAACAGAAGATATTTTGCTCGAAAATGATAACACTTTCATTTCAACGTTGAGCAATAAAACGTTAAATAATACAAGCAATTAATATTTAAATAATATTTTGTTAATCTTTATATAATAAAACTAGAGATTTAGATCCGAAGCTAATAGTTTTCAAATTTTTTGTTAATATCTTTAAAATTATTAGATAATTATTACCCTCCATCAAAATCAAGTCATGATCTAACCTATCCTATATTTACGTAACACAGAAACTTTGATTTGTTTTTAAATTGGCTTTAAGAATAATTTATATAACAGAATTTTGCCACATTGTAACAATGAGTTAAATATATAAAATAAAATAAAAAGTTCATAATTTGTTCAAATTAATGTTCATACCGACTTTAAGAATCAAAAACATTGTTATTTGCACAACTTTAAATTACGCCAATGACCAAAAAGCTTAAAAAACTTTGAAGGCGTTAATTATGACGTCAATGGTGTCTAACACGTGTAATCATAAAGAGGGAAAATATGAACTCAAAGACAAGTAAGAAAATTATAGTCGGTCTAGACCGACTATGCGTTACCCTATACCATGCGTTTAGTACCCTATCTCTTTGGCCCAACTAATTGGTTATAGAAAATAAACATAAACAAATTTGAGTGGCATTGTTATTAATTTTTTTTTTCTTTGAATATGAAAAAGTTTATAACGAATGCTATATTTATATAGGGACTACGTCGAAAAATAGACTGATCCTGACCATATTTGGTAAGGTCAATTATTTTTTGCAAAACCATAAACAAACCAGATTTGAGCAAAATCTGTGCAATATTTTTGTTTTTTTTTTTTTGATAGATTTAAGTGAAGATCGGGAAGAATTGTCCTATAGGGTTTATTTTTGGACTACTGATTAATGGATGTAATAAACACACACAAATCCAATTTGACAGAGAGCTATATGATTATTTTTATCATATGGCAATTTAAGTCGATTTCATAGGTTTCATTTGTATGGGGACTATGTCTGAACATGGACTGATTTTCGCCAATTTGAATAGCGATCATGCTATGGCTGAAGCTTACGTACCAAATTTCATCAAAATATGTTCACATTTGCGACCTGTAATTTAATTACAAGGTTTGCATGGACACACAGACGGACAGACGGACGGACGGATGGACATGATTCAGAAAGTGATTCTGATTCGATCGGTATAATAAAAGATGGCTCTAGGTCAAATATTTTTGGTAGTTACAATCACAAAGTCATTATACACTGACCACATAGGGGTATAGGGTATAATAATTGTATTTATTATCAAAAAAAAAAAAAAAAGTTGTCAACAAGTAGCTCACGTTATCAGTAAACGAGAAAATGATTTATGATCAAATGGTTGTTATTACAACCTCCATGCCACTGTGCAGAGGATTTATATCAGTATTTTATTCCATTTGTAACGCATCGAAAAATGTATTTACGAACCCATAAAGTATATATATTCTTGATGCTTATAACAACTCGAGTCGACATAGCCATATCCGTCCGTCCGTCTGTCCATCTGTCTGTTTAAATCACGGTCATTCAAACAAAATAAACCATATCCTGTGTAAAGTTATGTAATATTGTTTGAAATTACTTCGAGCAGGTTGCTATTGAAAATGGGCTTAATCGGACATCATTGTGCCACGATATGTCCAAAAATATGGAGACACCTCCAAAAAAAATTTTAAAAATTCAGTATGTTTGTTGTAACTAGCAGATTCCAGCGCTCGAAATTCGAGCGCAATTTCTAGGCGGCTTTGTTTTCCACCTTAGCCAATTCACAAACCAACACTTTTATGCTGGCTACACACCAGGCAACGGTTGCTTCAATGTGTTGTAGCAACAATGATACACACGTATCAACGGTTGCCTCAACCAACCCGAAATATCAAAACTTCTTTATATTTTTCGTTGGTTGATGGAACCGGTTGAAGCAACCGTTGCCTGGTGTGTAGCCAGCATTATGGTTTATTATTATTATGAATGACAAACACATTATCAAATTTAATAAAACACACATAGTATATGTATAATTTTATGTATGTGTTAGTAGCAACTTTAAATACAATTTACTCAAAATAAAGGAAAAATTTAAATATCTATAAATCTGGTGAATAGCTAAAAAGAAATACCTCTCAAATAATATACGTTTGGTCAAAATCGGGATAAAACGGTAGAACAAAACATCAGTCACAAAAAATCGCCTAGCCTATTAATATTATAGATAATTTAATATTAACTATATCAAATTGTTAACCTTTTCAAATACGTTGATTAGATTTGTTATATATAGTACAACATGTCCAGATATTAATGCAAACGAAAAACCCATGTGGAGGCTATCAAAAATTGGGCACAGCCGAATTTAGCACTCTTGTTTTTATATATTTTTTATAAAAGCACTATTTTTGGATCACTTCATGAAGTTCAACTCAATGTATTTGGGCACAATTGTGGCTATAGGCTACGAGAAAAAAGTATTAAAAAAACTAACCCGAAAAAACTGCATCTAGTTCCTCAACATTACTAAATTACATAATTAATTCATGCTTGGCACCTGGTTTTATCATGATCGTTTGGGTCTTTAAGCCTGATTACCGGCTTAGCAAAATTCAAGTATGCTCTTCGTCAAAGAAACCAATTCTAAGTAGTACCCAAGCAATTGCTTATCACTGTATTTGGCGTGAAATCTTTACCACTTACATCCGCTTCATATTGCGTATATTGAAAGTTAAATTCCGAAGTTAACAAATTTAATCGCTCCTTCTTTCCAACTTTGGGGACTATATGACCACAAACGTAACAAAATTCATTTACGTATGGTCACTTGTTATTTTCCATATTGAAGCATTAATGTTTTTGTTTGTCTTGTCACATTAATGACAGCAGACGGCTACAAGTTCAAGCTCTATATGCATTTCAACAACGCCATCTATGGAAAAAAATTGCAAATTGTTGATAAACTAAAATGTCGAAATTTCGATGCAAAATACAGCTGGAAAATGTTAAAAAAGCATTTTCCAGTATTATAATGTTCTGAAGAATTATGAATCCATATATTAATACGTGAAGGTAAATCTTTAGTTCCCATTTTAAGCAATATGCGGGCACGGAGGAATGTGAAAATTGGCATAGTTATAGTTTATATGGAGGAGAAGCTGAGACTGATAAAATTTATGTTTAATCGATCTTAAAAATATATTAAATTAACTAAAATAAAATATTTATAATAATTCGTTACACCCTGTTAATTATGATTTAAATTGTATATCAACACCTTGCGTTGAATTGTGAATTTCCAAAATTGATTAGCATACCTTTAGGCTCACTTAAATATCATAAATTTTTTACATAAATATCTTAAAAAAATATTGAAAGAAAAAATTTAATGAAAAAATAATATTTGCTAGAATTTGCCGTCGAATTTCGAGTGCTGGGCTATACTAGTTATATTATAAAATGGTGAAAAAAAAATAGAAAAAATTTAAATTTTCCAACATTTGAATAATTTTGAGGCTTTAGGTGCAGTTTTTTCGGTTTAGTTTTTTGCATTTTTTTTGTCTCCTAGTCTATAGCTACAATTGTGCCGAAGACAGCAAAACAAAATTCCAATTGACTTAAGAATTAGAGTCGTGAGAAAAATTGCATGTTCTTCGGAAAAATTATGTTTTAGCCAAATTATACTTGAGGCCATGAAATCCGAGAAGCAGCTTAACTATGAAAGCCCAAATGGGGTTTTGTTAGTTTCGATAAGTTCTTCGAAAGCCCCACACAAGGAGTTTGTAAATTATGTGTGGCACGGATTAGAATCTATCTATATCTATAATATTAATAGGCTAGGCGATACCTTGTGACCGATGTTTTGTTTTACTGTTTTAGCCCGATTTAGCCAACATGTATATTTTTTGAAAGGTATTTCTTTTTAGCCGTTCACCAAACTTACGGATTTGTAGATTTTTGCATTTATTTTGAGTAAATTGCATTTAAAGTTGCTGCTAACACATACACATAATTATACAATGCTATGTTTATTAAATTTGTTAATGTGTTTGTAATAAAAATGAGTTTGTTTTTTGTGTTGATTTGTGAATTGGCTATAATTGATTAGCATACCTTTAAGGTCTTTATTTTATGAAAAAATTAAATTTCCTAGAATTTGCGCTCGAATTTCGAGGGCTGGTATCTGCTAGTATATATAAAAGCAAATGTAGGTATGTGTGTTTGTTTGTAGCTTACAGGTTAAATCATTGGATCGATCTTCCTGAAATGTTTAAGGATTTTTACCGTGTATCTGGAAGGATCTACAGGCTATAAATTTGTTTTTTTTTTATTTTTTTTTTTTTTTTAATTAATCAACACTCAGGGGATGCCCCCTACAGATGCAGTGCATTGTGTTGATGCCAGGAAAATGGTTAAGGAGGAAAGAGGGAGTAGTTCATTTTTTTTTGCAGCGACATACCAAAGCCTCTGGTGGGAATCGAACCCACGACCCCCGCATGATAGGCGAGCACGCTACATACTCACCTACCGAGGCGCTTAAAATTGTTGTTGTTAAAATTGATATAAATTTGTTGATAACATACTGAGTGCTATGAAAGGAAATGCTTTGCAAGTTTGTGTGAGGTCAACTATTATTAACGAAAATGGCCGGGATCGGACAAGTGGGCGTGCCACCTCCCTTTCAAAGTAATTATTCAGTTTCTCGAGTAATATAACAGAAAAAAACTAAAATCGTTCTGGGGTCATATATTTTTAATGTGATTAGCAGACAAAAAAGGAGAATTCAGTGCCAATGGGCCTGGCACCTGACATACAACATATATATCAAATATCATATATCTGGAGTACTTTAATATTGAGTACTGTAAAAAGGGAAAGCCTTAATACTTTGTACGACTCCATCAGGTATTATTAAAGAGATGGTATTAGAGGGCGTGGCACCTCACTATACGAAAAAATATTAAGTACTATGAAGTTTTTAAACTTTTAGCAAGTACATTAAATACCAATATTAATAGTCACGGAAAATATGGGCGGAAATGTCCAATTCAAAAATCGCCAAAAGAGAAAAAGGAAAATCGCGAAAATCAAAAAACGCCAAAGGCAAAAATATTAAAAATCAAAAATCTTTAAAATCAAAAATCTTCACAAATCAAAAATCGTCAAAATCAAAAATCGCTCAAATTCAAATTTGTCAAATGATATTCTAAATTCAAGACAAAGTTTTGCCGGGTTTAATTTAGAAAATCCATATTTTTCTCAGTGGCAGCGATATGTAGCTTGCTCGACAGTAGGAATGCCGAAAAATTTTACAACTTTTGCACCGAATGAAAAAACAAGATATATTGTATATCAGCAAGCATTGAAACGAAAAAAAAATATAATAAAATAAATAATTGCACAATACAAATTTCGGAGGACAAATTGATTATGAAAACATGTCAATACAAAAGACTCGGTAAGTCGTAACGAAGCACGACAGGGCATACTGGTAGAAATATAAAAAACATGTGTTATTTAAAATGTTCCTCTCGAAAAAATAGTAGGAGTCGGCCATATCTATTAACCCTCTCCAACCTTCCCTAGTCAACAGTAGAAGGTTAGGTTTCTCCCCCCCTGACGTGAAAAAAGTTCAGATTCGGATTCATGAAAATGTGAAACGTGATTTTTTTTTTTTATAAAATCGACGCGATTGATTTTTTTTTTTTTTTTAATAAAATCGACGCGATTGATTTTTTTTTTTTAATAAATTCGACGCGATTGTTTTTTTTTTTTTTTTTTGAAAATTTCGTATTTTTAATATTGTTTTTTTTTTTTTTTTTTTTTTTTTTTGATAATTCATTTTTCGAAATATGCTTATCGCCCTTTTTTAATATACAGTTTCATTATTAGAATTAACGACGACACTTTGTGTTCAAATACATTAACCAAATTTTTCTAAAGTTGAACAACTGTCGATTGCGTCAACAGAAATAGAAATCTAATAGCGTCTAACCAACATCTCTTGTGATAAAATATTTACAATTTATTTAATCAACCTGAAATTCAGCTTTTACCTTTATCACAATTCGGTTGGAAGTAAATTCGGTAGTTACAATGAATACATATCCATAAAATATTATTGATTTGTAACTATTTTCTGTAAGGATCGTGTTCTTCTTCTTAATCTAGCTGGAGTCTCTTTATCTTATCTTTCTTTCTTTACTGACCAAACTTTTCATTTCATTTGCAGATGAAAGCAACATTTTAATTCTAAATCTTACCCGTTTTAATTTTCGTCTAACATGATAGGGATAGAAATTCAGAAGCTTACCTGAAAATATAAGAAAAATACGGAAAAAAAGTTTAGATGCATGCTGTTCAATTAACAAAGAAGTACAACACGAAACAAGCAAGGACCAATGTTAGAGTAGGCTATAAAAAGTAAGAAAATTATAGCCGGTCTAAACCGACTATATGATACCCCATACCATGAGATTACAGAAAGGTTAGTAGGTACAAACTAATTGTATATAGAAAATAAGCATAATTTCAGTGGATTTGTTAAACATCTGTCCGATAAAGTTCATATCGGAAGCACCCGACTTTTGAAAATCGGAATTTTTTTTTTTTTGCGATTCTTACAGAATTTGGTACGTAGTTGATTGTAGCAATAAATATTTCGTTTGTAGTTGCTAAAAAAAAGTTATAGGACTTTGAAAAAAACCCATCCCCCGGATTTTAAGGCACTCAAATCTATTGGTTGATTATAGAGAATCGTTTGTAGTTGATTGTAGTGCAGGAATTTCCGTTTATAGTAGCAAGGAAAAAAAGTTATAGCCGATATATATATTTTTTTTTTCAAAATTGTGTTCGTGCTCTATAATAATTTGTAGTTGGTTGTAGTGACCGCTTATTCGTTTATAGTTTCGCGAAAACTAAGAGGAAGTCAGAATACATCGAGGTCTAGCTCGGCAATCATTTGTAGTTTATTGTAGTGAACGCTAATTCGTTTGTAGTTCCTCGAAAAGCAACGAGTCGTCAGAATACATTGAGATCCAGCTCGGAAATCGTTTGTAGTTGAATGTAGTGGTCGCCAATTCGTTTATAGTTCCTCAAAAAGCAACCGAAAATCAGAATACATCGATTTGCGAAAAATT
Organism: Cordilura impudica; assembly: GCA_963682025.1. NCBI lineage: Eukaryota > Metazoa > Arthropoda > Insecta > Diptera > Scathophagidae > Cordilura > Cordilura impudica. The sequence continues at coordinate 41,500,955 of OY821518.1, read as the reverse complement.
TCCCGAAAACATTTTCCCGACAACAATTTCCCGAAATTACAATTACATCGAGATTTCGCTCGGAAATCATTTGTAGTCGATTGTAGTGACGATTTGCGGAAAATTTCCCGAAATTACAATTTCCCGAAAACGATTTCCGAAAATTACAATTTCCCGAATGTGTTAGTTGTGCGTTGCCACTTTTCGGGAAATTGTTTTCGGGAAATTGTAATTTCGGGAAATTTCAGCAAATAAACTTGCAATAAACATTTGATTTGTTCAGAATTAAGCATCATAATATAAATAGGCAAGGCGATTTCTTGTGACCGGTATAAAAATTGTAGTTAGTAACCGATTTTGACCATACATACTTCATTTGAAAGGTATTTCTTTTTAGCTGTCCACCAAATTTACAGATTTTCACCGTCTGGCACATTTTTTTGGAGTAATGCTAATTTAAAGTTGCCACTTAAATATCAAAAGCCCTGTGTTTAATTGTGAATTAGCTAAAATTGATTAGCATACCTTTAGGAACTTATAAAATTATTTATTAAATGAAAAAAATAAAATTTCCTAGAATTTACACTTGAATTTCAAGGGCTGGGCTTTGCTAGTACTTATAAAAGTATGATTTAATTTAAACAAGTAATTTTTTTGTACATATTAGTAAGAACATACATATTTCAACAGAAAAATCAAAATTCAAAAAATACATACATTAGCTCTGAGAACTTGACACCCGACTTTTGAAAATCGGAATTTTTTTTGCTATTCTTACAGAATTTTACAATGAACTACAAATGATTGCGGAACTAGACCTCGATGTATTCTGACTTCCGCTTAGATTTCGCGAAACAACAAAGGAATTAGCAGTCACTACAACCAACTACAAATTATTATAGAGCACGAACACAATTTTGAAAAAAAAAAATTCAAAAACATATACCGGCTATAACTTTTCTTCCTTGCTACTACAAACACAAATTCCTTCACTACAATCAACTACAAACGCTTCTCTACAAGAATCAACCATTAGATTTGAGTGCCTTCAAATCCGGGGGATGGGTTTTTTTCAAAGTCCTATAACTTTTTTTTAAGCAACTACAAACGAAATATTTATTACTACAATCAACTACGTACAAAATTCTGTAAGAATCGCAAAAATATCCCGATTTTCAAAAGTCGGGTACCAAGTTCACAGAGTTCATATCGGCTGCTATATTTATATGGGGATGAGGTCGAAAAATGGACCGATCCTGACCATATTTGACAAAGTCGCTTATTTTCTACAAAAATCTGTACAATATTTTTGTTTCTCGATAGATTTAAGTGAAGTCCGGGAAGCAGTTTTATACGGGGACTATGATTAAAAATTGTCCTACAGGAATTTTCTTTTTTTGGATTACTGATCAATGGGTATAATAAACACGCACAAAACATATTTAACCGAGATCTATATGATAATTTCGATCTCATAGGGGGTATTTGTATGGGGATTAGATCTGAACATGCACCGATTTTTAACAATTTTAATAGAGTTCATTCTATGGCCGATAATTTCGTCAAAAAAAAAACATATTTCCGACCTTTAGTTTAATTACAAGATTTACGTAGACACACAGTCAAACAGGCGGAAGGACGGACATCGCTAAATCGACTCGGAAAGTGATTCTGAATTAGAAAGATGAGTCAAATATTTTTGGCAGTTACACACATAAATCAAAATAAATCTACTTTGACTGCCACGAGTATTATTATGAGTTTGTTATCAGGAGATATGAAAAGTTGATTTGCGGAGAATTCTTCGAAAACTATTAATCGGGAAAGCAATTCTTCGAATAGCTGTTCCTCGAATAACAATTCTTCGAATATTAATAACCATAGAGGTTTTCAACTATAGCGGGAAATAATCAGAGATTTTCAACAATTCTTCGAGTATTAATAACCATAGAGGTTTTCAACTATAGCGGGAAATAATCAGAGATTTTCAACTATAGCGGGGAATAACCATAGAGGTTTTCAACTATAGCGGGGAAGAATTATTTCGAAGAATTGTTATTCGAAGAACTGCTATTCGACGAATTGTTTTTTTTTTTTCAAATTGTTTTCGAAGAATTGTTTTCGAAGAATTGTTTTCGAAGAATTGTTTTCGAAGAATTGTTTTCGAAGAATTTTCCGCCGACCGAAAAATTTCCTATCGGATTAAGGGACTAAGTCAAAAAACGTACCGCTCTTAAGGTCTCTTAAAAACATATAGAAATCAAAATTGAGTAAAATCGACAGAATTTTTTTTATTTTTAGGAGATTAGAAATGGTTCTACATAGAACAATTCTTTTGGAATAAAATACAATTTTTTTCAATTAATTTTAAACCAGAATTTAACACCTTTCTTCCATACGAACTTTTATTTCTTTGGTGATTCCTAATTATAAGAATGTCCCATGAATGGAACATTTTAAACCTTGAAAAGTCCATTTTAATAGACTTTTCTGCAATTATTTTTAAAAAGGACTAAAATGATCCATTAAATGATCCAAAATGTTGTACAAAAAATTTCCAATAAAATTTCAAAGCGGTCATCCAAACAAAACAATAAGCTGTTATTTTCGTTATAGTTGATGCAAACTTGAGCGTAAAAAGATAATATAACTTTAAAAGGCCATAAAACGAGACTGTATCCAAACAACGGTAACAGCTTTGGGAGTTTAACTAAACTAAATTAAAATAATTTTCTGGTGGAGGAATCATCCACCTATGGATACTTAAGAATAATTTATGATGAACTCAACGGGGAAACTCGCCTGTAATTCGCACACATACACCAAGAAGAATTCAATTTAGGTATTTTCGTTAATTACAAACATCATCATCAACTCATTGTACCCTGACCACACAGCGGCATAAATATAAAACTACAACTTCACCGTACTAAAACTATAAAATTAGCATTCAAAAAAACAGCAACTTCGCAGAAAATAACTTAATAATTCACATGTTTAACGAACTGCAAAAAATTACAATTTAATTGAATTTTTACTTACGAATATTAAAAGGATGCGTATAATAAGTTTTTAGAATTTCCACAAACATCCGTCAGTTTTTATTCTTTGAAAAACAAAAAAACAATAAAAAGAATAGCAACAATTTTTTTTTAACTACGCATATATTAGAAAAACAGAAAATAACAAAAGCAGGGAATGAAAGAAGTGATTTCTATATTTAACTTATCAAAAATAACCAATTACCGCATATATAAAATTATTTATGAAATTCCAAAAATCATAAAAATAGGTTCGTCTACGAACAGAAGCTAAATCAGCAACATAATTGCTCTTGGAAAGAAAAAAATGTCTAATATATTTTTTATTAAAAGTAAAACATAAAAACTACGAAAGATTCTGTAAACCGCTTCTTTTAAACATAAATTCAGTAGAATAAATAGCGAAAATTTGTCACAGCACTGTCATATAATATATCGACGATTTTGAGAACGATCGGTTAGGCAGTTTATATACAGCTCTACGATTTTATTTAAAAAGAGCTTTGGATGTGACACGACGATCAAATTCGAATCTAACATTAATGAAACGGGACAAGACGACCTGGGATTATGAGTTCAAAAATCCGATGGGTGCCTGCCTAATGAGCCCAAAAAATAAAAACACCGATAGATCTATCAAAAATCTGTCCCTTGTTAAAGGTTTTCTTCGGCAATTGAGGTATTGCTCACTCAGAATTCCTTCCTAAAGGTTTTACTTAAATTCTATATCACAGCTGCTTGTTGTAAACTTAGTTACCGAATGAAAAGTGAGCATCAAAAAGGAATTATTCTTCTTATTTTACTCACTTTACTCTTTACTCTTTTATTTCGCGATAATGTTGTATTTGCATTCGGAGTTAATGTAAAGGCAACCGGATTATAACAGCTACCGCAACCATCTTATTCAAAATAGTTACAATATTATCGTTATGAGATGATTGAGAGAGATGATATCCCTCCTAAAAACAAAGTTAATATTAAAACTCTTTCTTTCCTTATACATATGAGTTTTGAATCTCTCCGTGACTGTGCGTGACTTTGCGTGAAAATTTTAAAATTAATCTTTGGTCACAGCAACAGATTGATCGGATGAGGGGAAATGTTTTTTAAATCACTCCGTGACTGTACGTGACTATGCGTGAACATCCTTAAGTTAACATTTGGTGACAGCAAGTCTGTGGACCAAGTTTCAGATAGATTGGATGAGGGGAAATGGGGTTTAAATCACTCCGTGACTGTGCGTGACCATGCGTGACCGTGTGCGACTAACTTAAGATTAATCTTTGGACACAGCAAGTCTATAGACAAAGTTTCAGATCGATCGGATGAGGGGAAGTGAGGTTTTAAACTCTCCGTGACTGTGCGTGACTATGCGAGACTGTACGTGACTATGTCGAAGTTAATCTTTTTCACGGAAGTCTATCGACCAAGTTTCAGAACAATCGGATAAGGGAAAATGGGTTTTAAAGCACTCCGTGACTGTGCGTGACTATGCGTAACTGTGCGTGACTACCCCACAATTAATCTATAGTCACAACAAGACTATGGGCCAAGTTTCAGATTTCAGTTTCAGGGTTGCCCCATAGCAGACAGACAGACAGAGAGTGTGAGTTAAAAGAAAGAATTTAAAAACAGATTTTATCCAATTCTTCAATTTTACACCATGATCTACTACGTGGAATACGTTTGACTTACAGGAAAGCTATAAAAGTAATTCGCTGCAAGAGCTGAATTCTGTAGCGAAATATGCGTACACGTATGGATTTTTCGTTGCAAAGAATTTATTACATCAAATTGAGCTTAATTTCAAGGTATCCAAAAAAAAAATGTTGATTACTGAATGAGTTTTCCTGTGAGAGCTACCTATTCCGGTTTTTCAGAGCGCGAAGAACTCACAAAAGATTCGATGTTTCGCCATCCACCAGACACAGTCATCATAGAGTTGAGTCATTCCGGAGTTAATTGAATAGCCAGAAGACACAGGAGAATGATATGAGTCGAATATTTATTGCGAAATAGTGTCAAACTACTAGTTCAGTGTGAGACGGTTCATTATCCTGGTGAAAAAACCAAAAGTTGTCTATCCATAATTGTGGCCTCTTTCGTGGAAGAGCTTCACACTGAAAAAATTTCCCTTGGTAACTATTTGGTCGGACGGACGGAATTCATAATGCTTGATGTTTTCCTTCTTGCTTTACCTTCTGCACGATATTCTATTGATAAGTCGTGCTCGGTTTCAGGGTCCTAGGCACAGCTTCAAGGAAGCAATGTTTCAGAGATATTAATGCGACACTTTTTTCAACAAAAAAAAAAAAACAGTTTTTGAAACCAACCCAGATTTGGCGCGGATATTGCAACATTTTTATACCCTATACCACCATGTGCTCAGGTCTATGGTCTATGCGGCTATGCGATGAAGAATTTGATATTTGCAAAAATTGAAAAAATTAATTACCCTAATGATGATGTTATTTAAACCAAAAAAATCGTAATCCAGTCAAAATCACTAAGTATCGAATTTAGCACATCAAAACTACAATGGTTAAAATTAAAGTTAACGGAATTTAGATATAGAGAGTTTTTAAAAAACTTGTAAGAATCAATTTCTATAATTAAGGGAAAATGATGTAAATTAGATGGAAAAATTGGCAGTCCACTCTCATATAGTGAAAACTTACAATCATGTGGAACAAAGATTAAAAACAACATTACCAGGTAACAATTTATAACTATCACCAATTTGTGACCACAAAATATTTTTAAGGGTCCTAGGCACAGCTTCAAGGAAGCAATGTTTCAGAGATATTAATGCGACACTTTTTTCAACAAAAAAAAAAAAAACAGTTTTGAAACCAACCCAGATTTGGCGCGGATATTGCAACATTTTTATACCCTATACCACCATGTGCTCAGGGGATACTAACTTTGTGCTGATGCTTGCAACTACCAACAATATTTGCCCTAGACTCATCTTTTATTATACCGACCGACTCAGAACACTTTCTGAGCCACTGTAACGACGTGATTTTCCACTTATTCCGGGGTAAGCTCGGTGGGAAATCCAATAGGTTCGTTAGCAGAAATAAAGAAAACCCGCACTTGATTTCCTTTTTTTTTAAACGTTATAACACGTTTTATTTTCGTTGGACCGAATTTTAAATGCTTACAATAAATTTTCCGACGGTAAGCGTTTATGGTGGATAGTCGCGACTCATCGAGTTGTCAAAAACGCACTTCTGATAATCAGTTTCTGTTGTAGCACGAATGGCCAGCAACCTTTATCGGGCTACCCACAGAACTCCTGCCCTCCTGATGTCCGTCCGTCTGTGTGTCCATGTAAATATGAATATATTTCTATGAAATATAAAATTGGTTCATTTTTAGACCTATTTGTCATTAAAATTACTTCAAATTTCCATAATATCAAAATTATAATATATAGATCGCGGCCAAATTGGATTTGTGCATCTTCTTGATGAAACAATACCTTCTTTTTCATCAAATACGGAATTTTCTCCTTAAATCCATCACTTAAACACCGCAATAACTTAGGATAATACTCGCCGTTGATTGTTTTTCCTTTTTTATACAACCAATAAAAATTATCTCACGCGCATCGAAAAATATCAGACGCCATAACCTTGATTGCAGATAGAACTGTATTCGCCTTCTTTGGATACGATTCCTCCATTTCAGTCCACTGTTTTACTGTACCTTTGTCTCAGCTTTGAAGAGATGAACTCACGTCTCATTCGCCTTTAAGAATCGACGCAAAAACTCGGCTTTATTGTGAAACAGTGAAACATCACCAAACACTCCAGTGAAACATCATCACGACGCTGTTTTTGTTCTATTGTGAGCAATAGATTTTCGAAATTATTTCTGGCTTGGCTACCTCAATTGGTCAACCACAACGGTGTTCATCTTGGCAGCTTGTACTACCTCGTTTGTATTTTACTGTACTGTGCAAAGGAGATATTTGAGGTACTGCGACCGAGTTATTTATTGTACTGCCCTCTGCTAATAGGTTGTCCCTATAAAATCTCATCCAACCCTAAAGCCCTCAGGAATACGAGGATGTTGGTTGGTTCTAGTAATTTGCTCTCGCTACCTAGTTTTTGGAAAGAGCCCAGGTGCTTTTTTCTTTTATGCATTAACGCTCCACAGTCCCCAAGTGTGTACTCTGGTGATTCGGCTTCCTCATTACAGAATCTGCACATGGGGTTTGCTAAAATTCCTAACCTGCTCAGATGTTCCCTGAGCCTACAGTGACCAGTTAAAATCCCGGTTAGTATTCCAAATGCACGACCCAAATCTCTTATTGTTGTAGCCACCCAACAAGAGTTTGGATTGTCTTAAGTCCAAGTGGCTCGAGAAAAGTTCCCATCTAACATAATTCTCATGTTCCCTGAGTACGCTCTCCCATACTCCTTTTCATATTCCACAAAACGGTTCCGGCCCCATTAAATTTATGGAAGCTTTCTTTCTGGCAAGTTCATCAGCTTGCTCATTACCTTGAATACCAATATGTACCGGGACCTAACAAAGGCTAACCTTGTTGTGTTTACCTAGCTCGTTTAGTTTCTGTAGACAGTCCCATACTAACTTGGGGTCTACTTCATAGGAGCTTAATGCTCAAAGAGCAGCTTGACTATCTGACAGTATGTTTCCGTCCGTCCGTCTTTTGTACTTCCTATTCAAGTTATTTGTGTCGATGGCATAAATTTCTGCTTGGAAAATATTAGTATGTATTCCCACTCGAAGTATTTGGTTATAGGGCCGAAGACTTCCGCCCTTGTGCCATTTTCGGTTTTTGATCCGAAACAAAAGTTTAATGAATGTGGATTGGAAGAGCGTGTGATTGATCCATCTTCACCATTGGCTGTTAAATATTTTTAGAATCTTTGATACAGGGTAAAAATGTACGCTCCGTGTAATAATAGAACAATCTGTCGAATGGCGTACACCACTTTATTTAGTATTTATAGACTTTAGAAAAGCATTCGACTCAATAAAACGTACTGCAATATGGGATGCATTAAAAGCAAAAGGTGTACCAACAAAATTGGTACATCAATACTACCACACTCCAAGTTCGACATAATGGCATGATCAGCGAATCATTCATGACAAATGCCGGAGTTAAACAAGGTTGCCCTCTATCTCCATTATTGTTCGCCGTTGTTTTGGACAAGCTTGTGACACAAGTATGCAGTAAAAGAAGGGGTATTGTCTGGGATCTCCAAAACCATCTAGAAGATTTGGATTTTGCTGACGATATTTGTCTCATATCGCACAAGTTTAACGATATGCAGTGCAAAATAAACGAATTGGTTGTGTTGGCAAATAGAGTGGGACTGCAAGTATATATTGCCAAAACACATGCAATGCGTATAAATAATACTACTGATAACCACTTTGTAGTACAAGACCAACGCATAAAATATGTTAAATACTTCTGTTATCGAGGATGCATGATGTCGATAGATGGAGGAGTGGAAGAAGACGTGGCACACAGGTTAAATAAGGCAAGGTCCGCTTTTGGTCGGTTAAATAAAACGTGGAGATCCCCCAAGTCTCGAAAAATACGAAGATCCGTATTTTCAATGCCCGTGTGAAATCCACACTGCTGTATGGAAGCGAAACATGGCTTATGACGAGTAATATAGCGAGACGATTGCAAGTTTTCATAAACAAATGTTTGCGCATAATATGCCGCACTTTTGGCCTAACGTCATCACCAACATTGAACTCTGGCGACTAACAAACGAAGAGCCTATAATTCGCCAAATAGCAAGACGAAAGTGGAAATGGATAGGCCACACTTTGCTAAGACCAATTGGCAGCATCACAATGACTGCACTGGAATGGAATCCCCAAGGTAGTCGCCGCTCAGGCCGCCCGAAGAACACCTGGCGTAGAACAGTCCTACGAGAACTCAATAGCCAAAACAAATCATTTGACGAATTAAAAGTTTTATGTAATGATAGGATAAGTTGGAATTTTCTTGTAAAAGCCCTATGTTCCCAAGTGGAATGAATAAAGGAGAAAAAAAAATGTACCTAAGATGGGTGCCACCATTTCTCACAATTGATCATTGTAACCTTAACAATGTGATCACATTGTGGTCCTGAGAGTTAACAAGATATCATTGAATATAAACGATACTGTTAAAAGCCATTTTGCCCTGGTGCAGACTCTAACAAACGAAAATCCTATACAAAATACAGCTGATATAAAGATTTAATTCTTTTTAAGATTTTTTTTTTACGGGTAACAAAGTTGTTGCAATAATATCAAAAAAAGTATTGAAGACAAAGTCTGGTCAAGTCTTTAAAAGAGTGAATTTCAAATCCAAAAAAAAAAAAAAACAATAACAACACTTTAATAGCCATACATAAAGTGAGGCCATAGAGAGAATGACTGCTAAAACCGGATAAGCGTATGTCATTCGTATGTTCGGTGGTTGTTTCTGATTTTGTTTCAATTTTCTGAGCTGCTTAAATAAAGTCGAAGACTTATTTAAACTGACATTAAAAACAAGATCAAAATGCAAAATTTTTTTAGCTACGACAACCAAAAGAAAAGATTTTAAATTTCAAATTTTTAAAAAAAACATCAACAACAACAGCAACTGATATTTGCCAATAAATGCATAATGATTAACTTAAACAAGCAGAAGAAGAGGAAGAGTTGTATGTTAAAGTAGCAATTGTAGAATAACAACGTCAACAGCAACAAGACAACAAAAGACAACGACGACGACAAAAAAGAAGAAGAAGAGGAAAAATAGTTTGAGCTGTCACTAGTGCAGGTGTAAACTGTCAATAAATGTAGTAAATTGACCATTCAACTATAAAGACTAAGCAATAAAGATGTCTTAGATCTAGCTATTGGACTATTTCAAGATAAAAATGAAGAGAAGACAAAAAAAAAATAAAACAGGCGGAAGCATAGACAGACTGAGCAAATGAAAAATCATCAAGACCAACAACCATCGTTATGTAGAAAAATATATTTAAAAAAAAAACAAACAAAATCAGAAGGAGGAGTAGGATATATCAAGTTTAAGTTGCTGTTGTTGTTGTTGCTGGAGACAGACATGTTGTGTGTATGTTAAGAGAGCTGGGTGAGCAAGTTAAAATTGGACTGAAATCAATGATCAAACCGGCCCAACGGGACTTTTTTTTTTGCATCGCTTCAAAAATTACTAACTCTTGAAATTACCATAAGAAATTCAAATATTAAAATGTGCCACATCTTGTAAATGTAGATTTCCACATAGAAAGTTTTCTGTTTATTTAACTGTTGACTGACTGACTGGCTGGAATAGCTGTAGCTTGCTTGTCCATCACACTTGAGTTAAGAACGGAAATCCAGATAAATTTCGATTCAATTTCATATTTCTTTCTTTTTTTTTTTGCTAATTTGTAGTAAATGTTGATTTATATGATTTTAAAGAGATTACCATAAACAAATATTAATTCCAGTTATCCGACTAAAACAGTTAGACTACATTTAAGTGATCAGTGTTCGATGGATGACGACTTTAAAAATAGAACAACAAAAAAAATAATGTAATCATATTTGATTGTTTTTATACAATGCAAATAAGAAATAAGCTAAAGTAGGCACAGGTGTTAAACCTGCTGAGGAACTTTTTATAGTCGGTGGTGAGAAGTGAGACACTTAAATTAATGCCTTATGACTGCCCTGCCTCTGCTAACATGGATGGAAACCTTAGATGGCTCTAAAACTAGAATATGTTATGGAGCAATGATTCCCAAAGTGGTCTATATCGACAACCAGGGGTCCATGACAACCTGCAAGGGGTCTACGTCAGCGAAAAAAAAATTTGGGGGTAAATGAAAGGAAAATGGGGGTCCACGATAGTGGATCTCAACATACACTGATAGTACCTATTTACTTACATTACTACCTTATAATATTAAGACATATACATTATTTATAAAAGTACATATGAAGTAAAAAATTTGTTATACCTACATATATGTTTTTAAAATTATGTAAGCTGTATAATGTAGGCATTCGCTTTGTGTGTGGTCGCAATACACTTTGAACTTATAAAAATCTGCGCATAATGATCTAACCGTCTACGGAAAATTTCCCGAAATTTCCCAAATACAATTGCCCGAAAACAATTGTCCGAAAGAACAATTCCCCGAAAAACAATTCCCCGAAAAAAATTTCCCGAAATTACAATTTCCCTATTTTTAGTTTACAACTTCCGATATATTCTTGATTTCCCCCATAAAAAAAACTTGCTGCATACGATTTCTCGAAAAAACAATTTCCCGAGTATACGACTTCTCGAAAAAGAAATTCCCCCACCCCGCACCGCGCCCTTCCTCGTCATCCGGACCTATTTATTGGAGTGTCATACGCTTATTTTTTCACTGTGACTTTGAACACTTCGGTATTCAGACCTCCCGACGGATAACGCTCACTCCATCACATCCTGCCCAAGCAGTAGCTGCTACGGAATCGTTACCATCTTGCATAGCGAAGTTTTTTAGTTATTTGGGTTGTAATACTCAGTTACTATGCCATTCGAATTCGTGGATAGCGAAAAAGGTAAACCGAGGTTGCTTTTGAATGGTTTCTTGTATCATGACGACGGTCAGTCCGTTGATAGCGTTTATTGGCGTTGTATCCTTTATCGAGGAAAACATTGTACCGGTAGGTCCATAACTTGCAACGATACTATAAAAAAAAGAGGCTTTTCACAATCAAAGTGCCGAAGCGGTTTGGTTGCTAAAGAAAAAATCGTTAATGAGCTGAAAGATCTTGCCCGACCACTACATCAAGTGGTCATGAACTGATTGTTTGCGCTTCGGCCGGAATTTCTGATGGTATTGTTTCGGAAATGCCATCATCAAGCTCTTTGAAGAAATAGTAATTTCGGGAAATTGTAGTTTCGGGAAATTGTAATTTAGGGAAATTGTAATTTCGGGAAATTGTGTTCGGGAAATTGTAATTCCGGGAAACTGTCATTTCGGGAAATTGTGTTCGGGAAATTGTAATTTTGGGAAATTCTTTTAGGGAAATTCTTTTCGGGAAATTGTTTTCGGGAAATTGTTTTCGGAAAATTTTCCGCAAATCGATCTAACAGTATCATCAGTCTCAAAGCAAAGATCTTAATAATTATAAAGATGACTGATGCCATGTCGGAATCTAAAAAAAGAAATGTAGACAGTACAGTGTTGATTATTTGAAGCTTGGCTTCATTCCATCATTGTCGGACAAACAATTGCCGATATGCCTTTTATGCAACAAAGTTTTGGGCAATGACGCTATGAAACGATCTAAGCTGCAGGATCATCTGAGAAGATGTCACCCTGATAAAACACGATAAAAATTTGAAATACTTTTAAACACTCAAAGATACACTTCAGAAGAGATCCACGCTGGACAGAATGTTCGCTTCGACGACACAAAGAAACGATGATGGTTTGCGGGCGTCTTACAATATCTCGCTACTTATAGCAAAATCCGGAAAACCACATACCATCGGAGAGAAGTTAATTTTGCCAGCCGTTGAAGAAGTTTTAAAAACTGTTTTACACAAACCTGCATCTGATATCATTAAAAGAATTCCCTTAGGGGAGGGTAAGGTAACGGATTTTTCAATAAGAGCGCTACAAATGTTTTTTTAAATAAAACAAAAACGGTTTTGAATATCAATGAAATTCTTTATTCCTGTGAAAGTACGTTCGATGCCATTATGTATGGAAATCGATCTATTTTGCATGGCCACCACGGGCACGCTTGCAGAAGTCCAGACGCTGAACCCAATTTTCGACGGTTTTCAAGCATAAATCGGCCGATACTGCTGCAATTTCACTTTCGATATTCGTACGAAGTTCATCAATCGTCGCTGGCTTGTTGGCATAGACCATAGACTTGACGTAGCCCCACAGGAAATAGTCCAACGGCGTCAAATCTCACGACCGAGGCGGCCAATCGACTGAACCATTTCGTGAGATAACACGTTATCCAAACTTGGTTTCCAATAAATTGATTGTGACATTCGCTGTGTGGCTTGTGGCGCCGTCCTGTTGGAACCACATGTCCTCCAAGTCCATACCATCCAATTGGGGCCAAAAATATTCGTTTATCATTGAACAGCAGCGATTCCCATTCACAGTAACGTGCCGGTCTTGATCATCACGGAAGAAGTACGGCCCAATAACGCCGCCGGCCCATAAACCGCACCAAACCGTAATTTTTTCGGGACGCAATGGTGACTCATGGACTACGTGTGAATTGCTGTCTGATCAATAACGCATATTTTGTTCATTGACGAAGCCATTCAGCCAGAAATGAGCCTCATCGCTGAAGATGATTTTTCATTGAAAATCCGAATATGTAAATGTTCGAAGTCCGTGAACATCATAACTTAAAATCTACTTGACCGATTCTTTTGAAATTTTTCACACTATATCTACACATAAATCATCATGTAACCACGAAGAGTTTTTTTTTTATTATTTTCCAGAAATTTAATAGCAAAAATCGTGTTTTTCACTTCAAAATGTTTCGGATCTCAACATTAATAAGTCTCCGGGACCGGACGGTATACCAGCACTGGTGCTGAAACAGTGCTCTTCGACGCTAGCCAGTCCATTGGCCAACCTTTTCAGCCGTTCGTATCGTGCGGGAGTCGTTCCCTCTTGCTGGAAGGTTGCTAATGTCCAGCCAATCCCTAAAAAGGGTGCGGTTAATAACCCTGAAAATTACCGTGCAATTGCAATCTGCTCTGCGCTCTCAAAGGTGATGGAGGGCATGATCAATTTCCACATTGTGAACTACCTAGAGGCCAACTCACTTCTTCATGATCGACAGTATGGCTTCCGTAGAAATCGTTCCACGGGAGACCTGGTAGCTCTACTTTCTGAGAGCTGGAGTCGATCCATTCGCAATTTTGGCGAAAGAAAAGTGGTTGCTCTGGATATTTCCAAGGCATTCGATCGTGTATGGCACGGTGCATTGATATCAAAGCTTATTGCATTTGGGGTCAGTAATGACTTCTCTCGATTTATATCGAGTTTTCTCAGAGACCGAACAATACGTGTTGTTATTGATGGGGTCTCATCTAATGAGTTTCAGCTTAATTCAGGGGTACCCCAAAGTTCCGTTCTTTCTCCTTCTCTTTTCCTTATCTTTCTGAACGACCTTCTTGGCCAAACTTTTAACTCTATATACTCTTTCGCAGATGACAGCAGCATTTGTCATTCATTTTCCTTTAATTGTAGGCCAAGCCTCTTGGAGGTTGGGGGCAAAAGGCGGACAATGAATGACACACTCAATCAAGACCTCTTAACAATATCCGAGTGGGGTAAAGCGAATAGGGTTGATTTTAATGCGCTGAAGACTCAATGTTGTATGTTGACCCATAGGGCCAGGGAATCAACAATGTCATCTGTATATATGGGTGGTATAGGTATTGAGGAATCGGATACTCTTGATGTTCTGGGCATGAGAATTCAATGTGATGTTCGTTGGAACGAGCATGTTTTTCAAGTGTCGAAAGAAGCATTCAAGTGTCTTGGTTTTCTAAAACGGTGTAGAAATTACTTCACTCCTTTTGATCTCCTTAAAATCTATACCACTTACATCCGACCGAAAATGGAATACAACTCCCATATATGGACAGGGGCTTCAAAGTCTATTTTGGAGCTACTGGGCCGTGTTCAAAAGAGGGCGTTGGCGCTCATCAATGACAGTAGGATATCCAATTCTATTGATTCATTGGAGCACCGTCGGAATGTGGGTTGTGTAGCACTGTTCTATAGATATTACCATGGGAAATGTTCTGAGATTAGCGAACTTATTCCATGTGCCTGACTTTCGGTTCGCTCTACCCGCTTCTCTAGTAGATCACATCCGTTTGTAGTCTATTGTCCAGTTGACCGCACAACGCATTACAGAGAAAATTCGTTTATCAGTCGAACTAACCGTATGTGGAATAAACTCCCCGCAGAGGTCTTTCCTCACAGTTATAATCTAATAAAATTTAAGTTAAATATCCACAAACACTACTCCCTCTCTCCTCCTTCCCATAACCTATTTTCCTGAAATCAGCACAATGCACTGCATTTGTAGGGGCATCCCCTGAGTGTTGGTTAACAAAAAAAAAAAAAAAAATAAAAAAATGAAAAAAACTCTTCGTCACTGCCTCAGAAAACATGTCACCTTTCAAACGCATTTTGATACTTTTTTATTTCACATAATCAGGTAACGAGTTATGATGTTCACCGCAAAACAACAACGCCTCCGGAGATTCGCTGTCACGGACTTATTTATTAATATTTTTAATAGAAAATTTTTTCAAAGACTCTTCAAATGTTATGCTATAACGTGTATATGAAATAATCCAACATTATTCGTATCTTCAAAAATGAATTATGAAAATACGACTTTTTTAACTTTTAAAACTTTTAACTGTTAAACCCCATATGGCCAAGAAAAAAAGAGCCTTTTCTTCAAGATAATTCACGGGTGGACACGTGTGCAGTCTCAATGGATTTAGCCAACAGTGAATATTTCCTATTTCCAAACCTGAAGAAATGGCTCGGTGGAAATAGATTTAGCTGCAACGATGAAATTATTAATCAAACAAATCCCTATCATATGGAAGGGATACAAAAATTGGAGAAACGTTAGACTAAGTGTATTGAGCTTATAGGAGTTTATGTTGAAAAATAATCTTTTTTTTTTTTGCCCTCGTATACGGGCAATTCCATATGTGACGGAATGACATTTTGAGTTGTAAAATTGAAGTTAAGGCTATTTCACAAAGCTATTTTCAATTGAAAATTCATTCTTCAGTTTGAAAATGATTGTTAATGATTAAGAGATTTAAAAAAAATCAGAAACAATTTTTTCACTATTTTATTCTTTTAGTTTTGAGTAATTTCTTATTGTGTGACGGAATGACATTTTTGCTACCATGACTCTGTCCTGGTATTAAAACCTAGGAACTTTTGTCAGTTAAGAAGCTAATCAGTTTTTAAACTAATGCATATTTTACAATATAAAATTATAATTCAGAGCAACTAAGCTATGATAGTGTTAAAGTTATTAACTGTCATTTGACGTGACGGAATGACTAAAGCTTCCTAAACGTGTATTAAAAGAAAATTTAGTAAACAAATAAATTTTATAATTATTGTATAATCTAGAATACTTGTAAGAAATTACATTATGTAACTTGGAACATATTTTAATATATTTTTAAACTTACTTCATATAAATGAAAAAAAAAATTTTTCATCAAAGTGAACATTTTTATGGAATTGCCCATACTATTAATTGTAAACTGTCTGAAGAATGAGGTTAGACAAAAAAGTGCCTTTTCATCAAGATAATAAAGAGTGCACTGAACCTGGTCTAGACTGACCAAAACTTTTTTTACTTGTCCTTGTTAATTTTGGTAAGCTAAACTCGAATCTGGCCAAATGTTAAGATTATATTGAAAAAATCGAAAAGCGGCGGAAAGATGTGTAAGGAATAATAACTTACTTAAAAAGTATAAACTAGAAGAAAGCCCTTAAATAGCACTGTACAACAATCCGAAAAGTGTTGTATAGTGTAATTTCAAATCGAAATTAATTCTTTTTATAGAAAAAACCATGATTGTTTTTATAAAAACAGAATAAATAATAAATTGTAATCGAAACTGGTCAATAATTTAAAATTAAATGTTATTAGAATTTAAAGGTTAATTACACTGTGCAATAATTGTTGTACAGTGTAATCTTTAGCAAGTTAGATTACGGAATTTCAATTTGATATGATTTCAAGGTACAGTTTTGAAATATTGACTTAAATGTGGAAACGATAGGGCAATATTTAGCATTACCCTTATTTAAAATAAATACATATGTACATATACATATTAATAGTCCAGAGTTTATTGACTGTCAAGTAATCCTATAGAAAACTTTACATTTTCTACACTCAATCAATGTTTATCAAAATTTCGAATGTGTTAATCAATACAAAGTCTATAAAAATTATGTTCAATACTTAGAAAATTAACAAGAACATTTTGTTATTAAAATTAATAAATATTTATTTACTACCATCTACAATAATGTTTTTTTTTTTTTTTTTGCTATACCTAACATTTGAAGCGATAATCAAAATGTCCTCATTTAGAGTATTTGTTTTTGTTCTTCAGAGCTTTTTTGCCTATCTTATCAATTAAGTGCGTATAAAAGGCAAAAAAAAAACAACGAGATGATTGTTAAATAAGTATATTTATATATATATATAGAAAAAATATGATTATATTATTAATGTTTTATTTTTTAAGATTACAATGAACAAAAGAGGACTTATAAAACTGACGCATATTATTGGCAATATAATAAATTGTTTTTCTAACACACTTCAAATTAGATTACGGTAGGGCCACACCACACTCTCGGCAGAAAGTAAAAGGGTTAGATGGGCAACTTAATAACGTATGTTGTGTATGACTTTATTAAAATTATTTGTCATTTGATTATACATATTTTGTTATATATGAGATACGACGATATTAAATCAGGTTTCAGATATAATAAACAATGTCTACAAAGATTTTATTAACAAATTATTTAAATAAAGATATTTGTTAAGTAACCTACTCAAAATTTAAGCGATTCGTGCAGCAACTTCAAAAAATTATACATTAAAAGAAAATTCTGCAACATATTGATAAAATGGTTTCAAAAAGTTATGATATTAATTACAATTTATTTAATTTCATTATAAATATTTATTGAACACACAGAAGATAAATAAATGGGTTTGTTCATAAATAATATTAAAGGAACCTAAAGGCATGCTAATCAATTTTAAGCAATTCACAATTCAACACAAGGCTTTTGATATTTATAACAAACACACACGCACAGTATGTGTTTTATTTATTGTTACTAGCAAAAACATATTCCAGATGCTGCAAATTTGTAAATATTGCGGACAGCTAAAAAGAAATACCTTTCAAATGAGGTATGTTTGGTCAAAATCGGTTATTAACTACAAGTTTTATATCGGTCACAGGAAATCGCCTTGTCTATTAATATTATAGATTCTATGAACTGATTCTCGTTTGCACAGATGACTTCATATAATTTGTCCTCGCAAACGATATGTGTTTAAGAGATGATTAGGGGACAATTCTGTGGTTTTCTGGAATAACCGCGTTTGTCCATTTTTGTCAGTTTTGAGTTAACGATGCCAAATATATTAATTTTTAAAGCTCTTTACATGTGTTCAATTTTTTTGAAAAAAATATTGACCATTTCAGTTTTTCTTTAAATAACGACGTAACTTGAATGTTTATTAAATTAATTTGCAGCACAAACGACGTTTGATCGCTGACAAATTATTTTCTGGAAAAATTATTTAATGAAATAAAATGCAAAATAATTTTGGATTAGTTTTCAGTTTATAACCACTTATAAAAACTTGTGTGTTTATTTCTGTTATTTTTTGTCACTATTATTCTTGATACGTTGTTATATTCTCATCCTAAGTCCCTTTAACTTTTTGTTGACGAACAAAAAAATCCATTTTTCAAGCAACAACAACTTATGTCTACATGGGTGGTTGCATTGGTAGTTTTCTTTTTCAAAGAAAACGATGTTTGTCGACATAAGTTGTTTTCTGCACACACTTTAAGTGTAATTTATATATAGTTTTTTCGTCCTTCTCTAGGATCTATTTCTCTGAAGATTTTTGACTCAAAATTTTATATAAAGTATTTATTGCCCATATCTACAGGACTGTTAAATAAAAAGCTCTAAAATCTTTATATCGAGCCCATAATTTGAAATATAATGTTTTTTGGCTCCCCTGAACATTTTGATTTTATGACATACGCGGTTATTCCAGAAAACCACAGAATTAAGAAAACTGATTTATGGCAGATATCTATCACCTGGTTTCATAAAACCATTCGATATTGGTTCACCACTGGACTTTTGAATTTGAAACAAGAAATTTCCTTTTTTATGAAAATACTGTAAATGAAAATAGTAATATTGGAAAATTTAATATTCACGGATTTATTATTCAAATCATTTTTTTTTTTTTAGGTTGGCACTACTGTTTCTGACATGTGTGCCAAATTGCATGTCAATATCTCCATTGGTTTAACCCTCTGCGGAAAATTTCCCGAAAACAATTTCCCAAATACAATTTCCCGAAAACAATTGCCCGAAAAAACAATTCCCAGAAAAAAAAATTCCCGGAAAACAATTTCCCGAAATTACAATTTCCCGAAAACAATTTCCCGAAATTACAATTTCCCGAAAACAATTTCCCGAAATTACAATTTCCCTGAACTGATTGCACGCGCTTCGGCCGGAATTTCTGATGGTATTGTTTCGGAAATGCCATCAACAAGCTGGTTGAAAAATAGTAATTCCGGGAAATTGTAGTTTCGGGAAATTCTGTTCGGGAAATTGTATTTCGGGAAATTGTAATTTCGGGAAATTGTATTTTCGGGAAATTGTGTTCGGGAAATTGTAATTTCGGGAAATTTTCATTTCGGGGAATTGTGTTCGGGAAATTGTAATTTCGAGAAATTGTTTCGGGAAATTCTTTTCGGGAAATTGTTTTCGGGAAATTGTTTTCGGAAAATTTTCCGGAAATCTGGTTTAACAGTGACGCTTGTTTTTTGTAAGCAACTATATATAAATTTGGCGATTTTAACAATGTTTAATTTTCGTGAATACAGAAGGAAGTTCCATTAAATTTTGTTTGCTCAATGAAGACTTTCGACTTCGAAAAAATCTTAAAAAGTAGAACAAACAGTTCCAGGAAAGCAGAGCACCAAGTAAGAAAACAAAATTATAGTCGGTCTAGATTGATCATACAATAGACTATTCCTTGCGTTTCGAGATAGGATCTTGGAGCCAACGTTTCTGAGGCAATAAAATGGAAAACAAGTAAGAAAATTTTAGTCGGTCTAGACCGACCATGTGATACGCTGTACAGAATTGGTCCTAGGTCTAATTAATAGGGTATAGAAAATAAGAATAAACCAAATCTGAGTGGAATTTTTATTAATTTTTTTTTTACCTGCAAATCTAAAAAAGTTCGTATCGGATGCTATACTTATATGGGGACAAGGTCGAACTATGGACCGATCCTGACCATATTTGGTAAGGTAACTTACTTTTTGTAAAAATATATGTTAGAATTATTTAAATTAAATGTTTAAATTAAAAACACAATTCAATAAGAAAAGAATAAAACTATTTATTTGAAAATAAACTATCGAATGAAATTAATTTCTTGAAACAAATTTGAGAGAAAATAATTTGAATGAACGATGAAATAAAATGTAAAAAAGTAAAGTAGTTTATAGTTATATAATTACAAGTATTTATAGAAAGATTTCAACATTCCCTGCGACTTAGTTTGTTTTGTAGTAAGGTTCAAACCGAACTGTTTTCTTTTTAAACCGTTCAGAACGACGCAATTGTAAATTGATTTCTGGCATCTCCACACCACAAGCATTGCTAGTTGTTTGACGCGAAAAACCACTTGAATCTGAGCCGGGTAATGATACTTCTGAATTCTGTACTGGATTGTTGATTGTGGGGTGTGGATTTCTTTGATCGGGAATGCTGCAGTTGTGTTCAAGGTCTATATCGATATCATCATTACCATTTACATTTGATGGCTGGAATTGACTTGATGTAGAGATCTCCATTTTAGGTCGTAGCTGATTTTGATGTCTTCGTATAATTCTATGTCCAGATTCAATTCTATACATTAAACGACCATCTACCTGTTTGATTACTCCGCTAACCCATTTTTTGCTTCCAATAAAGTTTCGAGCGAGTACATGCTGACCAACTACAAACTTTGTGTTGTGTTGTTCCTTTTGTGGTCTAGATGGAAATAATGCAGATAAAATTGTTCGAGGTTGCCGACCATGTATGATTTCAGAAGGAGATTTTCCTGTCAATGGGTTTGGTGTTACTCTAAAAGTGGTTAAGTACTTATACAAAGCTCGGTGTCTATTATCGTTATCCTGTATAATTTTTTTAAAAGAATCTTTAAATGTTCTTACTGTCCTTTCAGCTAACCCATTGGATGCTGGGTGGAAAGGTGCAATTGTGAGATGTTCAATGGAGTTTAGCTTGCAAAAAATTTGGAATTCCGTTGAAGTAAATTGAGCTCCATTATCACTGACGATTGTGCTCGGAAGCCCCTCCACGGAAAATATTTCTTGTAAAGCATGGATTGTGGTTGACGAAGTTGCTGTTGACAATTCTACTACATATGGAAACTTTGAAAACGAATCCACAACAATGAGCCACATACGGGAGAAAAAAGGACCAGCAAAATCAATATGGATCCTTTCCCATGGTTGTTTAGCTTCTGGCCATGTCGAGAAAATACGTTTAGGACTCCTAGCAGTTTCTTGGCATACCGAGCATGTACTGCATAACTTTTCGATCGCTTCGTCTATCTTTGGAAACCATACGTACCGACGGGCCATTTGTTTCATCCTACTTGTTCCCCAGTGACCTTCATGAAGCATTTGTAATACTTTTTCCCGAAGTTTGAACGGTATAACGACCCGTGTGTATTCGGTGTGGAGAAGAAGAACTCCGCTATGGAATGATAATGAGAGTTTTCGATTGAAATATGGTATTAAATCATCTTCAGATTTTGACATATAAACTGGCCATCCATTAACAACATTCCGAATTACCGCTTTAAGAATGTTATCTTGCATTGTGTGCTCAGCAACAATAGAAGAGTTGATTGGAAATTCAATGATGGTTGCTTGATACGTGTCTTCAATATTGAGCATATGCTGTTCCTTCTCATCGAATTCGTGATCTTCTCCAATTGGAAGTCTAGAAAGTGCATCAGCGTTAGCGTGTTGTGTAGTATTTTTATATTTTATCTTATAATCGTAAGCTTGAAGAATAATGGCCCACCGCTGTAACCGATGTAGAGTCATGACTGGTAGCTTCTTATATGGATGAAATAATGTCGTAAGAGCTTGGTGGTCAGTTACCAGTTCGAAATGTCTTCCAAAAAGATACTGGTGAAAACGTGTTACGCCAAATATGATCGATAGAGCTTCCTTTTCAATTTGCGAATAATTTACTTGACTTTCGGTAAGAGTTTTTGAAGCGAATGCGATTGGCTTTTCGGAACCATCAGGGTAGCGATGGGACAATACTGCTCCAATACCAAGCTTAGAAGCATCAGTTGCTAAGATGATTGGAAATTTGTCGTTATAATGTACAAGACGTACTACCTGTACAATGGCATCCTTCAGAGATTGAAATGCTTTTTCTTGTTGATCACCCCAATCGAAGTTAGCATTGGTTCTTCTTAGTTGATTAAGAGCTGCAGCTTTTTCTGAAAAGTTTGGTATGAACTTGTTGTAATAGTTCAACTTACCAATGAAAGCTTCAAGCTCTTTGATATTTTGTGGCCTGGGCATTAGATTTATTGCATCTAGTCGTTTTTCCGATGGCATAACTCCTTTTGCGTCAATAATATGTCCGACATATTCGACACGTTTTTTCGCAAAGAAGCTTTTTTCTTTATTGCATCTAAGTCCATGTTGTTTAAGATTTTGGAAAATTTTGCTGACATTTTGAATGTGTTCTTCGTGATTTCGTCTAGTTACAATAATATCATCTAAATAAACCGCACAACCAGGTACATCTGATACGACTGTTTCCATAAATCTTTGAAAAATACCAGGTGCACTGGAAATTCCGAACGGCATCCTTTGATATTGAAATAATCCAAAGGGGGTGTTGATAACCATTAGTTTTTTTGAAGATTCGCATAGCTCAATTTGAAGATATGCATCACTAAGATCGATTTTTGTGAAATATTGACCGCCTTGTAGCTTATGGAACAATTCCTCTATTCGGGGAATTGGATACCTATCAATTTCTATCTGTGCATTTAGAGTTACCTTAAAATCCGCACAGATTCGCAATCTCCCATCTGGTTTCTTCACAACAACGATGGGAGCAGCCCACTCACTTGATTTTACAGCTTTAAGTACCTTCAGCGCAATCAAGCGATCGAGCTCAAATCGTACAGCGTTATATTGTGCAAATGGTATGTTATATGGTTTATAATACTTTGGGCGGGCGTCTGACTTGAGTACGATTTCTGCTTTGAAAGTTGTACAATGTCCAAGAGTAGATGAAAAAAGTGAATCGTTATTTTCACAGAGAGTCCTAAGTGAATCAGAAAGTGATTGTTGAGTTGCTGAATTTGAAGAAGATGAATGGCATTGATCAATGCCGGATTTGACAAAAGGAATATTGATTTCAAAATTTAACTTCCGGAACCAGTCTAAACCAAGGATGTTTGATGCTTTCTCGCTTTCAACGACTAGCAGCGGTAAGCTTTGTGTGTTACCATTCCATAAGACATCGACATTAGTGATTCCTTTTAATGGAAGTACGCTTCCACCATACGTTCTTAATACTTTATCAGTGGTCATGCATTCCGGTTGTCCCAGATGCTGGTATCCTGAAAGTCCAACAAGCGAGCATGTTGCACCTGTATCGACTTGGAAACTTAAGATCTGTTTGTTGATTTGCATGTCGACGAAGATTTTCTGCGCTTTGTTGACAGTGCTCGACGACTGCTCCACATTTTCAAAAAATTGTCCAACAACTTCTGCCAGTTCAATTGTCTCGAACGATTCGTCATGGACAGCGTTTACGTTACTTTGGTGATTCGGTCTTGGAGCTCTGTTCCGATGTGTAGAGTTCGAGCGGTTATGGTCAGTAGATGATAATGACTGACAAACGCTCGAAATATGACCCGGTTTCGAACAGGTGTTGCATATGGATTTATTTTTATAATGAAAACATTGATTTCGCTGATGTGACTTTCCACAACCAGGACAAGATTTTCGAAATTCTTTTGATGAGCTCTGATCTTGATATCGACTTCTATGGGATGGTTGAAAATTTGACTTCTGATAAACAGCGTTTACTTCAGATGGGCTTTTGTCTTCGCCTTTTATTTCCAAACAAGTATTCGTGGTCGCTTCATAAATTGTTGCAATCTGAAGAACATCTTCCAGCGATGGATTCGATTTTTGTAGTGCTGAAGTACGCACCTTATCATGCGGGGTGTGAATTACAATCATATCACGAATTTTGTTGTCAACATAAGATTCTGCACAATCATCTTTCTCACATTGAAACATGCAGTCTTTTGCTGCACCACGTAGTTCAGCTACCCAATCAGTATAAGAATGATTTGATTTCATAGTTGTTTTATAAAACTTGAATCTAGCAGCAAGGATGTGCTGCTTCTTAACAAAATGGTCATTGAGCGCAGAAGTCAATTCTCCAAAACTTTTGATTTGAGCTTGACCATTGAAGATTTTCTGGAGGAGTTCGAGCGACTCACTGCCAATCCAACTAAGTAAGCATGCACGCTTTGTATCGTCTTCGTGAACACAGTTGGCCAAAAAATGTTGCTCTAACTGTAGAACGTATGTTGACCATTTGTCAACATCCTTATTAAAACTTCTGAATGATGATATTGCAGATGGTTGCTTAATCTGTTGAAATACATTGGCTAACAGCTGCTGGTTCTCGTGCAGCATTTGCGCCATGAATTGTTGATTTGATACTTGCAATTGTTGCATTATTTTAGAAAACGCTTGAATATCCATTATTGTAAGAAAATTTAAATTCCTCGTCGCCAAAAATGTTAGAATTATTTAAATTAAATGTTTAAATTAAAAACACAATTCAATAAGAAAAGAATAAAACTATTTATTTGAAAATAAACTATCGAATGAAATTAATTTCTTGAAACAAATTTGAGAGAAAATAATTTGAATGAACGATGAAATAAAATGTAAAAAAGTAAAGTAGTTTATAGTTATATAATTACAAGTATTTATAGAAAGATTTCAACAATATATACAAACCAAATTTTAGAAACATCTGTGCAATATTTTTCTTTTTGAAAAAAGAAAACAAAATTATAGTCGGTCTAGATTGATCATACAATAGACTATTCCTTGCGTTTTGAGATAGGATCTTGGAGCCAACGTTTCTGAGGCAATAAAATGGAAAACAAGTAAGAAAATTTTAGTCGGTCTAGACCGACCATGTGATACGCTGTACAGAATTGGTCCTAGGTCTAATTAATAGGGTATAGAAAATAAGAATAAACCAAATCTGAGTGGAATTTTTATTAATTTTTTTTTTACCTGCAAATCTAAAAAAGTTCGTATCGGATGCTATACTTATATGGGGACTAGGTCGAACAATGGATCGATCTTGACCATATTTGGTAAGGTAACTTAGTTTTTGTAAAAATATATACAAACCAAATTTGAGAAAAATCTGTTTAATATTTTTCTTTTTGATAGACTTAAGTGAAGATCGGCAAGCAGCTTTACATGGAGACAATGACTAAAAATTATCTCAACGGGTCTATTTTTTTCACTACGGATAATTGGGTACCATACGCCCACATACACCAAATTTTATCGATATACATATAGGATAATATGGATCTTACGTCCATTGAAGCCGACCTGATAGGGGTTACTTGTATGGGAGCTAAGTCTGAACATGCACCGATGTTTACCAATTTCAATAGTTACACTGTGCTAGTCGCAAATTGTAACAAGCTGGGCACCCTACTGGTAAAGCTAATTCGCGTACGCTGAATTCAATGGCGATAGCCGTTTTTCAAAGTTAGCGCTCATATTCGCGATATTCGTGATTTAAAACTAAATTATGTCCGCCAGTGTATTCTATGTTATTTTGTTTGCTAATAATCATAGGCCCGTAAATTTTTACATTTGAAATTTAGTTGGCGATTCTCTTTGTGTCACATTTGTATTTTTTTAGAAATAAACACTACATTAAATCAATAAACACTACATAAACATAGTTAAGTGTTATTAAAATGCAACAACATGTTGATTTTGATAACTTTTGCTACGTTTGCGGAAAACCTACTATTACAGACTCTCGTCGGAAAATCGGCGATGACTTTGCGGAATTATATAACCAATACTTTAATCAGGTAGTTTTTCTTAATGTGGAGTGAGCCCCGTCTGTCGTTTGCATTGGATGCTTGTCTATATTAAATAGATGGAAAAAAGGTAAGATTGGTTCCATGCCCTTTGGTGTTCCAATAATTTGGTCCGATCCACAACTTCATAATTCAGATGAGTGCTATGCGTGCTTAAATTTTGTTTCTGGAACAAATAGAAACAAATTACGTACATTTCAATATACAGAAACAAAATATACCCAATTACCGTTGCCGCACTCGGAAAATATTCCAATTCCCAGAAGACCAAGCATAACAGAGGAATGTACGTCACTAACAATACAAACTGAAGGAGAGTCATTAGTATCACAATACAAACCATCCCACGTCACTAACAACTGCAATCATTTTGAAATTACACAAAACCGTTTGGACATTATGGTACGTCGCCTTAAACTATCTCAGAGGCAGTCAATTCTTTTATCTAAGGAACTGAAACAAGCTAATATTCTAGCGCCTGATGTTAAGGTATAGGGATCAATCGGTCGTCATCGTCAATTTATAAATTTTTTTAAATCAATTGATAACAACTCGTTGGCATTTTGCACTGACATTCGCGGTTTAATTTTAACAATGCATTATGAATATAAATCCGAAGATTGGCGATTGTTCATCGACTCATCAAAAAGCAGTTTAAAGGCAGTTCTTCTTCACATGACAAATACCAAAAATTCAGTTCCGATTGCCCTAAGTACCAACACAAAAGAGACTTATTTATCTTTGAAAAAAATCCTCGATGTAGTGAAATACAACGATCATAATTGGAAAATTTGTGATGACTTAAAAGTGATAGCTGTTTTAAGAGGTATGCAAACGGGTTACACTAAAAATATGTGCTTCATGTGTTTATGGGATACCCGATATAGAGGTGATCAGTACGAAAAGCAGGACTGGCCTCAACGTGAAACAGCTAAATTACGAGTGAATAACATTGTTGAAAATCCACTTGTATCAATTGATAAAGTATTGTTACCCCCGCTACATATCAAACTAGGGATTGTGAAAAACTATTAAGGTGCTTAATCCGACTGAAAAGGCGTTTAACGAACTAAGTCGCATTTTTCGAAGATTAAGACCCAGTTTTTGAGATATCAGTTAAACTTAGTTTTGTTAAACCCAGAATTTATTCATCAATTCCTTTATGAATTTGGACATGTCTGAATAAATTAATTCTCGGTTTAACTAAACTAGGTTTAACTGACATCTCAAAAACTGGGCCTAAGTAATATGAAAATTAAAGAAGGTTTGTGTTAGATTATTCCATACTAATATGTTAGAAATTTTAATTTATTTTGCGTTTTTTAAAGGAATACTTAATGGACCGGACATCCGTCGCTTGATGAAGGACGAGTTATTTGAAGATTCACTTAGTATTGAAGAGCTTGAGGCATGAACTCTGTAAAAGGGGTTATTGACAATGTTTTAGGTGTTAATCGAGCTGATGATTGGCGTATTTATATAGAAAAAATGATTTCCGCTTTTCACCGTATTCATGTAAAAATGTCCCTTAAAGTCCATTTTTTACATTCTCATGTCAACAAGTTTGCTGAATATAATCCAAGGTGGGTCTAGGTCAAATATTTTTGATAGTTACAAGCATCACTATAAAATCGTTATACGTTTACCACATAGTGGTATGTAATAAAGAGCGCCCGAACGAGAAAAAACATCAACTGATGAGCAACATATTAACGAAATAAAAAATTTGGTACTGAAAAATCGTAAATTGACAATTATAGATCCCGCTAATACTAAAGATATTTCAAAATAAGGAGTTCGCACAAGATATTTAGAAACTCAAAACACGCGAGATATCGATTGGTTCCAAAAACACTTTTTATACCCTCCACACCACTGTGAAGAGGGTATATAACAGTTTGCCATTTTGTTTTTAACGCATCGAAAAATGCATTTGCAACCCCATAATATGTATTCTTGATCCTTATAACAATTAT
Source organism: Cordilura impudica (assembly GCA_963682025.1). NCBI lineage: Eukaryota > Metazoa > Arthropoda > Insecta > Diptera > Scathophagidae > Cordilura > Cordilura impudica. The sequence goes on along the minus strand of OY821518.1, from coordinate 41,472,865 downwards.
AGTCGATATAGCGATGTCCGTCTGTCCGTCTGTCTGCCTGTTGAAATCACGCTCATTCACAAAATAAATGGGTAATACTATGATAATATTTTTTTTCATTATTTCGAACAAGTTGTTATTCAAAATGGGCTAAACCGGATATCATTGTGCCAAGATATAACCAAAAATATGAAGACACCGCTAAAAAACATTAAAAATTCAGTGTGTTTGTTATAATAATTTATTATTTAGTTTATCAAATTGTTCACTTTTTAAAATTTTTGTTTACATCTATAATATTAATAGGCTAGACGATTTCTTGTGACCGATGTTTTGTTCTACCGTTTTATCACGATTTCGACCAAAAGTTTATTATTTGAAAGGTATTTCTTTTTAGTCATTTTGCAGATTTACAGTTTTTTTAATTTTTTCCTTTATTTTGAGTAAATTGCATTTAAAGTTGCTACTAACACATACATAAAATTAGACATATGCTATGTGTGTGTTTATTAAATTTCTTAATGAGTTTGTTATCTTCATTCACAATAATAATGAACCATAAAAGTGTTGATTTGTGAATTGGCTAAGTTGAAAAATAAAGCCGCCTAGAAATTGCACTTCAATTTCGAGCGCTGGAGTATGCTAGTACAGATTATTGAGCAAAGTTACAAAGGCTATCAGCCGTAGGTACAGAGAATTCAAATATATTTCATTTTTAGTATATTGTGCTTAATAGGAGTTATTAAATAGAATGGGTTTTTAAATTTTATAAAAATGTTATGTGTGTGTTTATTAAATTTGTTATTGTGTTTGTAATAAAAATGAGTTCGTTTTTTTGTGTTTATTTGTGAATTACCTTTAGGGTCTTTATTTAATGAAAAAATAAAATTTCCTAGAATTTGCACTCGTATTTCGAGGGCTGGAATCTGCTAGTTTGTTATAAATCGTGCTATAAGTCCAGATATTAATGTACACGTAAAACCCATGTGGAGGGTATCAAAGATTCGGCACAGCCAAATTTAACGCTCTTACTTATTTTACAAGAGCGTCGAATTAATATCTCTGAAATAAATCGCCTTGACTTTCAGAACGAAGTGAAACGCAGCATTACGGTACTGAGGCTTGGATCTATGCCTACGACTCCGCAACAACTGACCAATGAAGCAAATATGCAAGAGGTGAATTAAGACCAAAAATATCACGCCAAAGTTGTTCAACAATCAAAGGTCATGTCAACAGTTTTCTTCAATTATCGTAGTGTGGTACATTACGAATTCCTTCCGCCAAGCCAAATTGTAAGCAAGGAATATTACTTGAGGGTAAAAGAGGTTAGAATTATGAGCACACAACTCTTGGCTTTTACATTACATTAGTGCATTGCTTTTACCAGACCATTTCGCACAAAATTCAACTCATGTCACAAAAGACCATTCTGGATTACACAAAAGCCGAATCACTGCAAACTTTGAAGGCCATTGCGGATATCGACTTTAACAACAGTTTCGGTTATTGGAAAAACTGTTGTATTTTATCGGAGGCGGATTACTTTGAAGGCGATGAAATTGCTTCGGCAGAATAAATAAAGATTTTTTCATTTATAACAAAAATAAAAAGTAAAATTTTCATTTGGACACAGTATATAAAATATAGGAATCGGGTACTCAGTTCTTGAACCGGTTATAAGATGATTATGAGTATTTTAAGGGACATAAAAAGCATATAATTTTTATAAAAAAAATCCATATTGGAAACTAATCTTCACTGGCACAGTACGAATTAACTATTTTTGGATCCAATGAAAATATTTACCTGAAGATGAACAACGAAGTTAAACGAAATATCGGTTAATAAAATAGTAAAAATATAAAAATATTTTACAGTTTTCATAGTTGTAACACAACAAATAAAAAGGTCAACAAATCCTTATTTCAACATCAATTTGAATAATACAGAAAATGTCCTAACATTCATAGAAGAACTAATTTTGTACAATATAAGTTGTCAACCACTTTCGAAAATCTACTCACAACTTCGATTAACATTGGGAATTTGCAAGGATTTTCGATAAATTTTGAAAGAACATTTTTTAAAACACTTTTCAGCCAACTTTAGCAAAAATTGTCTTTATACCAATGGTAATTTAATATAAACTAGTATAGCCCAGCACTCGAAATTCGAGTGCAAATTTTAGGAAATTTAACTTTTCTAATCTTTTTTCTTTTAATGATTTTTAAATCTACATATAAAAAAAACATGAATGTTTAAATAAAATTCATCCCAAAGTTATGCTAATCAATTTTAGCAATTAACAATTCAACACAGGGCGTGTGATATACGATTATAATGAAATTAGATTAAGTGAGCATTGGCTTAAATTGATTAGCCTATCTTTAGGCTCTTTTAAAATTATTATATACAGCTTTAAATCAACAGGGTGTAACGAGTTGTTGTAAATATTTTATTTTATTTAATTTAATATATTTTTAATACATATTATACATAAATTTTATCTTTCTCCGCTTCTCCTCCATATGAAGTATAACTATGCCGAATTTCACACTCCTCTGTGCCCGCATTTTGCTTAAAAAGGGAATTAAAAAAGTTCCTTCAAGTATTAATACATAAATATCTAGCGCATATAGTTCGATGGTCTAAAAAATTTAATTCCCAGTTGATGAGTACAAAAACTGTAGGTCTAGGTCATGTATTTTAAAGTGGTTGCAGACAATGGCACAATTTTGGCCGCAAGGGGTATACAAAGAAAACAAATTGATGACTTTCTCTATAAAATAATTCATGGGGTTATACATATTATACAAAATCAAATATAACACATTCTAATATACTTATGTAGCTAAATATTTGAGTTGTTCATAACAAACTCCCACTCATGTGAACAACACCTGCAACTTTTATCAAGTGTTTACACTGATGTCACAACACTTAACAGCGACACAAACAATCAAAGTTGACAAATTATTTATAAAAGCTCAAAATATACAACTCTCATTAGGAGTACTTAAGTCAGCTTAAAAACTAAACAGATATAAATCAATTTTAATAAGAGACTATAGAGACATCATGTAGAGATTTAAAAAAAAAAACAAATATTTGAGTAATTAACTCGAAATATTTTGTTCTTTAACGGAAAAAGAAAAACGTGATCTTCAATTCTAAATTTTTTTTTTTGCAATAAGGAGGTTTATTTCTAGCAACTATATCTGTCATTAAATCAATGTAATTACTGGCTTGATATTAATAGAGTTCCATTTAACATTAAATCATTTAATTATGGCCAGCAGTTAAATTTTAGTAGGTTTACATTTTGGCCTATAAAAATTGAGTTTTGGAAAATTTTTGAAGAACAATATATTTAGGTTTAAAATTTATATATCTATAATATTAATAGGCAAGGCGATTTCTTGTGACCGACAGTTTTACCCCGATTTTGACAAAAAATTTATCATTTAAAAGGTATTTCTTTTTAGCTGTTACACAGATTTACATATTTTCATCGTCTGGAATATTTTTTTAGAGATATGATCGTTTAAAGTAGATACTAACACATACATAAAATTATACAATGCTATGTGTGTTAAGTTATTAAATTGTTTTCTTCATTTAAAATGAGTTGAATTGTGAAGCATACCTTTAGGGTCTTTATTAAATGAAAAAATAAAATTTCCTAGAATTTGCACTCGAATTTCGAGTGCTGGAATCTGCTAGTAACTATAAATCGATCAGGCTGTGATTCGCAACCTCATTCTACCTTCTAAAGTTTCATAATAATCCGTTTCCCATGAGTTGTATAGTTCAATAATGATAGGTTGGATAGTTCAAAGAAACATTCAGGTGCCAAAATCAACGTTAAATTCTATTCCAATAAATTATCTTGACACTCAAAATGAATTATGTTAATCAAAAAAAAAAAATCGCAAGCAAAAAAAATACAGAACTAGAACTTGCCGAGCACAAAACGGAGGCAGTTTTGATAGCGGATGCAGGAAGAGAGAAATCTTGAGACTAGAAGTGGGTAATGTTGAAATCGCATCCTCACAGGTAATAACATACCTGGGACTCAAGATAGTTGATCGGCTGTGCTTTAATGCACATATGGAATATGCATACCAGAAGGTGGCAGCAATTGGCAACGCACTTGCGAGGATAAGGCCAAACACTGGTGGACCCCGCTAGAGCCGAAGGATTCTCATCGCAAGAGTTGTGAACTGCATACTACTGTATGGAGCAACAATCTGGGTGAGGACTATTAGCTCGTCAACGCGAAACATACTCTCGTTGTACAGACGAAACTGTCTGAAAGTCTGCGATGGGTATAGGACCATTCACTCGAGGCAACAGGTCTGCTAGCCGGAATGATACCGATCGACCTAGCAGCAGATGATCTATGTCACGAGGAAAGAAAACCCTCAGGAGAACAAAAAAAAAACTATGTGAGTCCGATCACAGGGGAGATGTGTAAACATCTATTTACACATCAATTAAAATCAGACAGTAAGCGCCATCTATTAATGGCAAACAACTGCTATGGTTGTTATACTTGACGGTTGCAGTAGTTTGCTATACATTCATGGCGCTTTCCGTTGGTTGTTGAATCAGCTAAATAAATTTAAATCATAATCTTTGCACCAATACACTAACATATACCTCACACGGATTTTCCCTTACGCTGTTTTTATGATTGTATTGCGAAATAGATTTTAACCCCCCCAGACCGCATAGATGTCTACACATCAAAAAAGAGCCTCTGCGGAAAATTTCCCAAAAACAATTTTCCGAAAACAATTTCCCAAATACAATTGCCCGAAAACAATTGCCCGAAAACACAATTCCCCGAAAAAACAGTTCCCCGAATACGATTTCCCGAAATTACAATTTCCCGAAAACAATTTCCCGAAATTACAATTTCCCGAAATTACAATTTCCCGAAATTACAATTTCCCTCTTTTTAGTCTACAACTTCCCATATATTCTTTATTTACCCCTTAAAAAAATAAAAATTTCCCGAAAATACAACTTGCTGCATACGATTTCTCGAAAAAACAATTTCCCGAGTATACTTCTCGAAAAAGCAATTCCCCCACCTCGCACCGCGCCCTTCCTCTTCCACCCTCCCTCTTCATCCGGACCTATTTATTGGAGTGTCATACGCTTATTTTTTCATTGTGAATTTGAACACTTCGGTATTCAGACCTCCCGACGGATAACGCTCACTCTCTCCATAACATCCTGCCCATGCAGTAGCTGCTACGGAATTGTTACCACCTTGCATAGCGAAGTTTTTAGTTATTTGGGTTGTAATACACAGTTACTATGCCACTCGAATTCGTAGATAGCGAAAAAGGTAAACCGAGTTTGCTTTTGAATGGTTCCTTGTATCATGGCGACGGTCAGTCCGTTGATAGCGTTTATTGTCGTTGTATCCATTACCGAGGAAAACACTGTACCTGTAGGGTACATAGGGTCACTACATCAAGTAGTCATGAACTGATTGCTCGCACTTCGGCCGGAATTTCTGATCTTATTGTTTCGGAAATGTCATCAACAAGCTCTTTGAAGAAATAGTAATTTCGGGAAATTGTGTTCGGGATATTGTAATTTCGGGAAATTGTGTTCGGAAAATTGTAATTTCGGGAAATTGTAATTTCGGGAATTGTAATTTCGGGAAATTGTAATTTCGGGAAATTGTGCTCGGGAAATTGTAATTTCGGGAAATTGTCATTCCGGGAAATTGTGTTCGGGAAATTGTAATTTCGGGAAATTGTGATGGGGAAATTGTAATTTCGGGAAATTGTAATTTCGGGAAATTGTAATTTCGGGAAATTGTGTTCGGAAAATTATAATTTCGGGAAATTGTCATTCCGGGAAATTGTGTTCGGGAAATTGTTTTCGGGAAATTCTTTTCGGGAAATTGTTTTCGGAAAATTTTCCGCAAATCAAAAAGAGAGGCGGCACACGGAAAGAATGGTGACAATAAACCAATGGCAAAGAAGGTGGGAGAAGGCAGGTGGACCCACAGGCTGATACCGAACGAAAACAGGACCAGAAACAAAAAAGAGAAGGTACTGTCGAGGTACCGATGAGGTTGTTAATGAAAAATTGTCTGTACTGTTGGATAGATGTTCTATTGCTGATAGAGATGCGTTAAGTATTATAGCAGCTACAGCAGAAGCATTGGGTCATGACTCACAGAATTTTGTTATAAGTGCCATAGGACTCCGTAGACCACAAATTCAACAACAAAGAACTAATCTCATCTAAAGTAGATTCAGAAACTCTGATTTATCGGGTGCTGTCGTGCACTGCGGTGGAAAATTGCTTCCAGATTTGTTAAGTAAAGAAAATGTGGAGAGGCTTGGGATTTTAATTTATTGTGGCAATGAAGAAGAGTCGATTAGCAAAAGCTGTCTTATCAGCAGTTGAGCAGTGGGGAGTAGCTGGAAAAATTAAGGCAATAAATGCTGGTCGCCATAAGGAAAACTTCATTTGGGTCGAGCAATCATTAGACAGAAATCTTTATTTAGCATGTCACCACATATTTTAGAAGTTGTTTTAAAGCAAGTTTTCAACTGCAAAATGGGCACATCTACTGCTCCTCAACTGGATATATTTTGAAAATTCCAAACTGGGTTTTCTAAACTATACAAAAAGAAATACAGTTATAGAAGATAAACATTTTAGAGATAAAATAAGTGAATCAGAAAAAAATTCAAATTGTCTGGACAGGGACGATTATAAGGAATTCATCCAACTTTGCCTCATTTATTTTGCACGTCTACCACCGAAAAAGATTGCTATCCGAGTACCTGGAGCTATTCATCACGCCAGATGGATGGCAAAGACCATTTATTATCATAAAAAATTATAAAAATTATTTTCATTAACTAATTAAGAGAGAAAATATTTGTTTATTTATAATCAATATTTATGTAAAAGCATAAGATTTAATGCCCACAAGCTCACCCTGGTGTCCAAACAAGATTTACAATTATTAGTTCAGTACAGACTAACTGATAAAAGAAAGTTGCAGATAAGGCATTGTCTAAAATAAGTAAACATCTGTAGTATCTCAATTCGGAGCAAATTGCTTTTTCAGTTTTCGATGATATTTTGGAAAAAAAAAGAATGCGGAAATAAGCCTGGTTAGAAAATGATGGTTCAAAGTAGAAAACGATGTAGTTAATTAAGAGATTTGTAATCGATACAGAATCAACATTATCTAAAAGTTAAAAAAATAGTAGATGGTTTAAGAGTAGTTTATGATACAGCTCAGAAAGAAGTAAAATTAATCCAAGACTTCAACTCATCCTTGACAAAAGACGAAGAACATCGACAGTTTGTATTACAAATTGTGTCTGAATGTAGACTAATTTTTCCAGGCTCTTCAGAAGCTACCACATGTAAGCCATTGCCAACATAAACAAAGCAACAAAATTAATAAGATAAAAATTAATAAAAATAACATTTCCTACCAAACAAGACTCGATTCAAATTCCTAGGATAAATGGTTTCAATTTTAAGAACAAAAAGCTAAGATTTTTTAATGAAAAATGCTGTTTTCGCAACTTTAACCTCAATGCGGTAGGAGGTGAACATTTTTGCTTTCGTTTAGTAATTAGAATTAGAAAATGGTACGAAAAATCTTTATAATTTAAAATATTTATTTTTTTTACTCTTTATTTTATCAATTTAATCAATCTATAAATTAGATAATCTCATTAGAGGAGAACAAAAACTAGGAGTGCACGATCTATAAATTGTATTTTTTTATAACGAAAAAAAAACATTCTATACTTTTTTCATTAAATATTGTTTTTTTTTATGAACCAAAGTTTGTAAAAAATGCTTCACATACTGCTAGGCAGAATTATGTAAACACAGATATAAGAGCTTGTGTCAGCTACTTACAAGAGTGAATTCTTTGATAAAGAGTGAATTCAAGTGCAAACGAAAAATAAAGAACAAATAAAAAAACTTAAACGTAATTCCTTCAAAAAGTATAAATGCTACATTACAGAGGAGGAAACATATATGCTTGGCGACTTTTCACAGAGTTCCCATAGCAGGAGTTTTACGTAGCCGATGCTAGAAGGAATGTCGTCCATGAACAGTAAAAGACACAATTTAATCCAAACATTGGGTGGGTCGTCTTATAGATGCGTATAGAGCGGGCAGATCAACAGAGACCGCTCTTACCAACATAGTGGGAACTATTCAAAAATTACTAGATGAGAAGGAAATAGCCGTTTGTTCCTTCCCAGATATAGAAGGAGCCTTTGATAACACTTCACATGATGTAATAGAAAGGGCATTAAGCCGAAGAGGAGTAGATTCAGTGACATCAAGATGGATGGTAGAAGTTCTCAACACAGGATCAGCAGAAACATCAACAGAAGGTGAAAACATAGCCGTCAACATAACCAGAGGATGTCCACAGGGAGGGTTCTTTCATCTCTAATGTAGAGTCTGGTTGTTGACGAACTATTAATGGAACTGTCGGTAGCAGGTATAGAATGTCAAGGCTACGCGGACGATATAGTCATAATAGCAAAGGCAAATTCGAGGAAACCCTTTGTGACATTGTCCAAGGAGGGCTGAGAATTATCAATCAATGATGTAGTCCAACAGGACTGAACATCAATCCGACAAAGACCACTATTGTACCATTTACCAGGAGAAGAAAACTTCCAAGATGGAAGGCAATTCAAATTCTATGAAAAATCATCGAACCAAAGACAGAGGTGAAATATCTGGGCATAGTACTAGACAGCAAGTTGACAAGGAAGGCACACGTCAACCGAATTACAGAGAAATCCAAGCGTACTACAATGATATGTAGAAGGGTAGCGAGTAGAACCTGGAGATGTAAACCCAGCATCCTATACTGGATGTACTCCATGATGGTCCGTCCAATCGTGACCTATGACTTAAAGACTAGCGTGATTGCGATAATGGGTGCAATGAGGACGTGACTAATGGCATCACTTGAAGTACTCTTGGATCAAAGCCCACTACATGTAGTGGTGCAAAAGAAAGCCCTGGCAATGGCAATCAGGATAAAGGGGGATAAACCTATAACCAGGCTTTATGAAGGGCATTGGAACCGAATAAGTCAAGTTAAAGATTACTCCCTCCTAGATCGTCCAATGGACGGGACTAAGAACAAATTCCATTTCAAGAAAAACTTTGTTACAAAACTTAGTAATAAAAAGGAATGGAGTAGTTTGAGTACAGCATATTCTCTAAAGGAGTAGGATACGATCAAATGGTACACGGACGGGTCAAAGACTGGAAATGGAACAGGGGCGAGAGTCTTTGGGCGTAGAACCAAATACTACAAATCAATGGGAATACACACGAGTATTTCCCAGGCGGAAATTTATGCCATCGGAAATTTATGCCATGTGCACAGATTAACTTAAACGAGCACTAGGCTCCTATGTAGTAAACTCTAAGTTAGTATGGGACTGTCTGCAGAGACTAAATGAGCTAGGCAGATACAATAAGGTCAGCCTTTATTGGGTCCCGGGGCATATTGGGATCCAAGGATATGAACAAGCAGATGTGCTGGCCAGAAAGGGAGCTTCCACAAAGCTAATGGGGCCGGAACCGTTTTGTGGAATAGGAAAAGGAGTATGGGAAGGCGTACTCAGAGAATATGAGAATCATATGAGACAGGAGCTTTTCTCGAGCCACCTAGGCTTAAGGCAATCAAAACGCTTGTTACGTAACTACAACAGTAAGAGATTTGAGTCATGTATTGGATTATCGAAGAACGGACTGAGAATACTAACCGGGATTTTAACCGGTCACTGTAGGCTCAGGGAGCATCTGAGCAAGTTAGGAATTGAAGCGAACCCCATGTGCAGATTCTGCGATGAGAAGACAGAATCAGCGGAGCATATACTGGGGGATTGGGGAGCTTTAATGCATAAGAGGAAAAAGCACCTGGGTTCTTTCCAAATACCAGGGAGCGAAATAAAATCACTGGAACCAACCAACATCCTCGAATTTTTGAGAGCTTCAGGATTGGGTGGGATTTTATAGGGACAAACTATTAGCAGAGGGCAGTACAATAGAACATTTGGTCGCAGTATTCTCGTCACCTCTTTTTATACAATACAATACAATACAATACAATATTATAAATTCGGCGAAAATTGGTTTATTTTCATTTTGATCGCATTCTTAATATGTTATGTGATTTTATCGAGCAAGAGCAGAAATAATGATTTACTAAAATTTGTAGATATGAAAGCAGTTCATCATGCAAGTTATTCGCCAGATTAAGCTCTCTTGGATTATTTTCTCCATTTTTATCTCTAAACTTGAAAAAATGTTTGGTGGAAAAACAATGAAGAGTTCGAGTCTGCGGTATGTGGCTATTTTAAGAAAATAGACAGTTCTTACTATAAACCGGGTATCAAGGCTATAGAATATCGCTCAGAAAAGTTATCCAGCTAAGAGAGGATTATGTTGATAAATAAAATGTTTCCATTTTTTTTTCGTTTCTTTGTCAGGTCGGGTTGTTGTGGGACCGCCCTCTAATGATCGTAGTCATTCGTCCATTTATTCACAGACCCAGAAAGAGCAGAAACGTTACATTTTTCACCTGGAATGTCATTACGAAAGTTAAAGATGTTTTTTAAAAAAGTAAAGGGAAGACCAACAGAACTTGGCAACAGATTAAAAATTAAATTTTAAAAGCCCAGCGAATTCATTCATTTATATATTTAGCAATTATAGGAACTTCAAAGAACAGTGGGACAAAATGCAAAATTGTTGGAGGGAATACAGGTTATTCCCACTGGTTCGTCGGAACTCAGTAAAAGTACCAAAATAATATTAGTGGTACTGGATAATTCGTCGCACAGACCCACAAGAGCTGCTACAATAGGTCTCATAAAGTCGTATATATTTTCATTCTAAAACATAAACAGTTCTCAATTTATAAACCAAGCTAATGACCGAATAATATTTGTAATCAACTTACTGGCAGAGACCTTCAAAGAACCGGACCACACGTGTGTGATATCGCTTTTAGTTCAGGTGAAAATATGCAGTTCGATTAAGCAGTAAAAACTGGCTGAATTATATGCTAAATACTTTAAATCTGCCCGATTGTGAGTAAGCATCACTAAAAAAAACAACTACAATAAAAGAAAACAACAATCAGCCACCAGGTGAGGTCGCCTTTATAAAAATCAACAACAAGAATAACAGCAACAAAATAAATAGACGTACTCTTATACAAATATCAATATAAACCGCACAAACAATTCTAATCTATAAATTCCTTAACGTCACTGTATATGTGGCTAAGGTATGGAATATTGGTGTTGGTGTTGCTATTGCTATATTTTCATACATACATACATACATATAAATATTGTTATTGTTGTTTTGTCTATCAAATATACTAAAACTGTCTGGTCGAAAACAAAATGTAAATAATAAAATGCCGAAGAAGACGATGAAGATGGAGACGACGACGACGACAACAACGACGATGATAAAATTGCTTTAGATAATAATGTATGTAGAAAAATGCCCGTGCAGTGAGTAAAGAATCAAATAAAACTAATACTAATGAACAACAGCAACAACAATAGAGATGATAAAGACACAACAACACAACAACAGTTGCTGTTGATTTTTTTTTTTTTTTTTTGCAAACAAAATTAAAAACAACAAAAACACTAAAAACGAAAAAAAGCTCAAGGTAACTTATCTTTTAATATTGTTGAATTATTTTCGCGCATTAACCTAAGAATTTCACGTATGAGTGGAACTAATCGGTAAAACAAGAATATATAAATTGCATACAAAAACAACAACAACAACAACATCCAAATAAGTTAGAAACAATTTTTTTGCTTTGTTGCATTATTACGTTGACGATGATGAGGATGATAATGATGATGATGATGATGTTTTCTAATACCACACAGTCACTCGCCGACCGAGACATGACACAAAGGAAAAAAAATCGAAAAACAAACAGACATACCAAGTTGTAGTTTTATAGGCTGGGCTTATCTTATATCAAAAAACTTTGTTGTTGGTCAATGTTATTTATGCCACAATTTTAGTTCGTACAAAGAGCAAGATATCAGGCAGTATGGGAACTTAGAATAAAAACGAGTTCCTGAGCTTTCCTCGTCCATTCAACTGTACATACTCTTGATAAAAAGATTTCGAAGGAGCCTTGATGATATTGTCATGTAAAGGGTTATCCAATAAGAGCGCACAACTGTGAATAGCATTCGGAGTTCTTGTGGCCTCAACTGGATGGTAGTATGGCTCTGAACGACACTCGAATTGTTGGAGCATAGATTTCCAGACCAAATCACGTCCCAAAGTTTCGATGTCAAATGGCCGCCAAGATCGTGCGATTTAACAACATGCATTTGCTCTTTTTTTGGGTTTTTGAAATCTCCAATATATGTGAATAAATCCCTCTGCAGAAAATTTCCCGAAAACAATTTCCCAAATACAATTTCCCGAAAACAATTGCCCAAAAAACAATTCCCCGAAAACAATTTCCCGAAATTACAATTTCCCGAAAACAATTTCCCGAAAACAATTTCCCGAAATTACAATTTCCCGAAATTGCAATTTCCCGAAATTACAATTTCCCGAAAACAATTTCCCTAAATTACAATTTCCCTATTTTTAGTTTACAACTTCCCATATATTCTTGATTTGCCCCCTAAAAAAAATATAAATTTCCCGAAAATACAACTTGCTGCATAAGATTTCTCGAAAAAACAATTTCCCGAGTATACGACTTCTCGAAAAAACAATTCCCCCACCCCGCACCGCGCCCATCCTCTTCCACCCTCCCTCGTCATCCGGACCTATTTATTGGAGTGTCATACGCTTATTTTTTCATTGTGAATTTGAACACTTCGGTATTCAGACATAACATCCTGCCCATGCAGTAGCTGCTACGGAATTGTTACCACCTTGTTACCAAAGTTTTTTTTTAGTTATTTGGGTTGTAATACACAGTTACTATGCCACTCGAATTCGTGGATAGCGAAAAAGGTAAGCCGAAGTTGCTTTTGAATGGTTTCTTGTATCATGACGACGGTTGATAGCGTTTATTGGCGTTGTATCCATTATCGAGGAAAACATTGTACCGGTAGGGTCATAACTAGCAACGATGCTATAAAAAAAGAGACTTCACAGTCACAGTGCCGAAGCGGCTCTCGCCGGACCACTACATCAAGTGGTCATGAACTGATGACTCGCGCATCGGCCGGAATTTCTGATGGAATTGTTTCGGAAATGCCATCAACAAGCTCTTTGTAGAAATAGTAATTGCGGGAAATTTTAATGTCGGAAAATTGTGTTCGGGAATTTGTAATTTCGGGAAGTTGTAATTTCGGGAAATTGTGTTCGGGAAGTTGTAAGTTCGGGAAATTGTTTTCGGGAAATTGTTTTCGCAAAATTTTACGCAAATCGAATAAATCACACACAATTCCTGAGGCCAACACCGAGATCCAACCCGTAATTGGTGAGATACAGCCACATATTTCTCAAACCGGCCATATATAATCGAAACATGTCTACTTTACAATGCAATAAAAATATCATATCCCACTCACAAAAATTCGTTTCCTTTTTTAATCAAATTTTGCATGCTTATTATGTCTCACTTTATATTTCCCTGAAGATACACTAGTAAAAGTTACCGTACACTTGAAGATGAAAATTTTAAATATTAACAAAAAAATTTTATAAAATATTTTGAATTACGAACTTTTAACCACTGGGAATTTTACTTGAATTTTGAAAAACTTATGGAACCTTTCAACTTAATTTTGTCCTTTTTATTTACACGCCAAAAACGCAGTATCGCAAATATAAGTGCCACAAAAATTAGGGATATTCCACGAATTATGTAATAACGCACAGGTCTGATATAACGATTTTGTAGAAGACAAACTTATTTGTATAAAGGCAATTTGATTAATTGTATTTCTTTTGGCAACTGTATTATATGATGAGTTCCAAAATCAAAGAAATCGGTGCTGGCGAGAGAAAAATAATCCCCAAGCTTAGAAATAAGCATAAATCCTTTTGTAAAATAGCTCGGATCATAGCCAAAGTTACTCTTCAGTGCAGTATGTTGTTCAAAACTACAAATCAACCAATTCAATTTTGTCAAAACCTCATTCTGGTGGCCCCTTCAAAGTAAGTAACTCAGCGCGAAAAGTGAACTATTTTGGCGTCAGCAAAACATGTTGTAACGCATCGAGAAAGGATTTTGCGACCCCATAAGGTACACACAGAAAAAATATTAATTGGAAATCCGCTACTACTAGAAAAATTTATTAAAGTAACAATATTTGCAGTTATTATTTATTACTAGCCGATTATAGCGCTCGAAATGCGAGTGCCATTTCTATGTAACTTTATTTTTCAACTTAACCAATTCACAAACCAACACTTTTTTGGTTTATTATTATTGTGAATGAAGATAACAAACTCATTAACAAACACATTAACAAATAAAATAAACACACACATAGCATATCGCACCTTAAATACAAAACAGTCACAACTCAAAATCTTCAAATTTTCTGGAGAGGCAAAAATATGTTTATTTAAAAATGATTGTATTATTTTAATAAATGTAGTTTCATTATGAAAAATGTTCATTTTGAGGAAACTTTTGCTATAGTTTTTTTTTTTTCAATTTATATTGTATTTGTGGAAATAAATATAATTTTGATTTATGACTCTCTGACTGAAATTTTTTCTTTGACTTGTGATATCATCTCAAGTTGTGCCCCAGATATAACAGCATTTTTCTTGTTAAAGAAGACAGTTATGAGAAATAAATTTTTGCAGTAGATAGAAATGTGTACTGTGAATTAATTTATGGAAAAAAGTCAATTTTGGAAAATTTTGAGTTGTGACTCATTTGAATTTAAGGTGCGATATGTATAATTTCATATATGTGTTAGTAGCAACTTTAAATGCAATTTACTCAAAATAAAGAAAAATTTAAAAATATGGAAATCTGGTGAACAGCTAAAAAGAAATACCTTTCTAATAATATACGTTTGGTCAAAATCGGGATAAAACGGTAGAACAAAACATTGGTCACAAGAAATGGCCTAGCCTATTAATATAATAGATTTGAACATATAACAGATTTCCTTCAACAACTACCATATAAACATAAGCCAGCCTTCTACTAAATTTAAGGTATCTATAATAATAAAATTTAATTCGTTTACCAATCAAAGTCCCTACAACTTCAACTTCATTACTAAACTAGTTCTATTAGAACATGTGTGGACAGATATTTTAACAAAATATTGGTAAAAATACTATAAATAAAATTTGCATTAAGAATTATTTTTCGGTTATAGCAACAGAAAACCAAAAATTTATCCTGTATTGGTATGTATTTGGAATGGAAAGGGAACAGCTTGAATCAAATAATATAAAAATATGTTTAGCCAGACCGCATTTTTTTAAAAACAAAATAAAAAAGAACTTTTAAATTTTTTGTGAAAATGTAAGTTTATAAATCAATGTGAAAATATGTAAAAAAAAAAAAATACAATGTAAAGTCACAGTTGTTGAAATGAAACAGGGGATTACTATTTAATATTTTTACGTTATATTTTATATAATTCAATATAAAATATAATACAATATTGAAACAAAATTAAAATTTGCATATTAATTACAGTATTAATTGCAATATGTCTGAAAAATGACTATAAATCTAACAAACAAAAAATTTTTCGCTTCAAAGCGTCATCGCATATATATGTAAAGTTCATATGTAGTATGTACAAAACCGTACATCACATATGACAACTCTTACGAAAACTGAGAATAATGGAAATTAGAAGTATAAATGCAAAAAATATTCAAAATTCAAAAATAACGATTGTTTGTTTGGACAGAGTTGTATCTTCTGAAATTAATACAAAGTAAAGCTGTATGGTACGAAAACTGATTCTAACCACACTGCTCGTAGGCCTGACTTTAGGTGAGTGTGTTAAAGCGTTGACCAAAAAGTGCAAGTACGGGTGTATGTGAAGGTTCATGGTACAAACCTCACGGCCGCCCTAAGTAGAAAAGTTTCGTATAGAAACAATCTATGCAATTAAAAACATAACAATTATCACAATGTTCAATAAATCGCTGATGAAGGCTGAAATACCAGAAACCGGTCCGATTAATAATACAGTGCAGTTATGAATTTTTGAAATATATACTTTCTTCTTCTTCTTTACCACGCACCATTGAAACAAAATTAAAATTTGCATATTAATTACAGTATTAATTGCAATATGTCTGAAAAATGACTATAAATCGAACAAATAAAATATAATATTAATAGGCAAGGTGATTTCATGTGGCCTCTTCTACGCTTTTAGTTAGCAACCGATTTTAACAAAAAATATACCATTTGAAAGGTATTTCTTTGCAGAAGTGCACCATCTTTACAGATATGCATCATCTGATACATTTTTTGGAGTAATAATCATTTAACACATACATAAAACACATAAAACTATACAATGTTGTATATCTGTTAATTAAATTTGTTCAGGTGTTTGGCAAAATTGTATATCAGAAACCCTGTGTTGAATTGTGAATTGGCTAAAATTGATTACCTTGCCCTTAGGCTGTTATAAAAATAAATAATTTAATAAATACGTACAAACCCATTTATATATCATCTGTGTGTTCAACAAATATTTATAATGAAATTTAATTAATTTTATTCAAAACATTAAAAGAACAAAATTTTATGAAAAAATAAAATTTCCTAGAATTAACACTGGAATTTCAAGTGTTGATCTCTGCTAGTAAATAATTAAATCTTAAGAATTTATTATTTCTTTTATTTTATATCAGTAAAACTCCGATAAATGGTTGCAACACTCATTTTATATAAAGTGAATAATTCCATTGTACCAACTAAATTTATAAACATAATTGAATTTCTATATAGAATCAATTGCCTTTTCCATTGTACGGTTAAATGGACTATACAATTCAATAATTACAACAGGATAACTAATACGATACTACATGGGACTACACGAATTCGGTTGGCAACAACTTAGCTTGAAACAACGAATCTGTTTTCACGAGACGATATAGCTATGCCCGTCTGTCTGTCCGACCAAGGTATAATCTAAAATATGGAGACACCTCTAAAAAATGATAAAAATTTTGGGTTTGTTGTAATAAGTTAGTATTAAATTTATCAAACTGTTTACTTTTTAAAATATTTTATTCACATCTTAATATTAATAGGCAAGGCGAAGTCTTGTGGCCGGTGAATGTTTGTCAGTTTTAATCCTATTTTGACCAAACATCACTCATTGGAAAGGTATTTCTTTTTAGCTATCCACCAGACTTGCAGATTTTTAAATATTTAAATTTTTTTGGAGTGAAATCCATTTAAAATTGCTACTAACACATACATAAAATTAAACAATGTTGTGTGTGTGTTTATTAAATTTGTTTTTTTGCAAACACATTAATAATATTTAATTTTGAAAGTGTTGAATTGTGAAATTTGCTTAAACTGATTAGCTCACCTTTTGGATTTTATAAAATAATATATTAAATGAAAAAATTTAATTTCATAGAATTTGTACTCGAATTTCGAGGGTTGGGATCTGCTAGTTTATTATAAATGATGCAACATGTACAAATATAATCTAAATGCTAAACTCCTACTTGTTTTTTTAAATTTTTTTCCATATTTTTTTTTTTTTTTTTTGCTTTCTTCTAAGCATTTAATGTTAATTAGCCATTATAATAAATGAATACATATAATAAATAAAGGTGTCTTTGAAATAGCCGTAACAAACACGTGTACAAAAATAAACACATAAATTTGACTCCTCAGTCAACAAACAAACATTATATTTAATTATTCATAAATTTTGTATTTAAATAAACTAGTTATTAAATACAAAAAAGTCATGAAAAGAGAAATAAATTAAAAGCTTTTATTACCATTTTTTTTTAATTATACATATGAGTACGGGTATTCCAACAAACACAATACTTATTCTAAGACTAAGTGTCAAGTCACCAGTATAGCATTTTATTACAAATACTAAAGTCTATCTTTTTCTGCAACAGTCATTTATACTGGCATTGCTTCCGCCCTTAGTTTGATTTTGGCAGTATTCAATTATTATAATATTTATTTACAATGCAATATGCTCCATAAAAATGTTGCGATTTAAACTACTTTTATTTGAATTGAATTGTTTATAAGAGGGCGGATCAACAAATCCAAGATAGCAAAATATGTATATTTCCCAATACACGCTTCTTCTAGATCTATAGATTTTGTCCAACGTGTCTCTAATTTGTGCCTTCCAAATAATGGGATGCTTGTCCGCAAAAAATTCTGTATTCGAAATTCACTTTTTTCTTTTTTTTTTTTTTTTAAATGTTGTAAGCTTTTAACAGCTGCTAAAACAGCTGTACAGTATTAATTGCAGAATGTCAAAAAAAATTACTTCAAATCTAACAAACTATTAAAAATTCGCTTCAGAACAACATCTCAAATATAAAAAAAAAGTAGAATATCTAGAATGTTCAAACCATACATCACATATGGCAACTCTTACGAAACTGATAATAGTGGAAATTAGAAGTATAAATACAGAAATATTCGAAATTCAAAGATAATGATTGTATGTCTGACAGTGTTGTATTTTCTGAGACTAATACGAAGTAAAAGCTGTATGCCTTAAAAACTGATTCTTAATCGCTGCTCGTAGTCCGAGCAATGTTCAATAAAAGCACTTATGAAGGCTTTTTGGTCATGGTCCTACCAGCAGTGTGGTTAAGATTCGGTTTCCATACCGTACAGCTTATTAAGGTATGAGAGATCGCAATAATCTTAAGATACATAAATTATTATAACAAGGAAACCATTGATCCTAGAGTTTTAATATTTTTCTATTTAATTGAAATTATATTAAAGCTTGGTTTTTTGGAACTGGTACTCCACCTCGATTTTAAACATCTTCCAATACAAAGTTTTGGGCCAATCAAAAAACATTTAGTGGTGGCTCAACACGATTGAAAATTTCAAGTGTATTTTATATGGGGAAAATATGACTTTCTTTCAGATTTTACGCATCAAAAAATTCAACTGCAAAATATTTTAATTTTTTGAATAAATTGTCTTTAATTAGCTTGGTGTCATATGTGACCCCAATTACAAAAGGGTTAATGGGGCCATATTATTTTTTTCCGAAACCCTAGGCTACTAAGATAAAATATAAGATTTAAAAGTAGAAAAGTGATGAATTTTTGATACAAAGTATTTAGAGAGAGTACATTTACAGAATATTTTACTAAAATCCCATTTTTCTCGAAATCCGCAAAAATAAAATCCTTGTGAAAAAAATTCTGGCTCAGCGATTTACTTATAAATTCACACAGTTAATCTGTAACATGTATTTAACAAAACGTTAAAGTTTTAGATTCAGTTTTTTAAATTTTGTTTAAGAAAATTTTTTAAAACCTGAAAAAGGAGTTTTCAAAATTTTATCAAAAAAATTTCCCATTTTCGGTCTCAATACGCAATAGGTTAACAACGTGGTAATAAAATAATACTTCATTCACATCTGAGTACTTATAAGTATAGAGACCAAAAAGAAATTATGGCTTTAATCAATTTCTCAAAGTTGTAAAAAATGCCATCAAATTTCATGAGCTAGTTTTTTTTTTAGCACAAAAGTGGTCTGGGGCATTTGCTATTTCTTGGCGAGGTTTTATTCGATTTTGAAGGTTTATAGCTTTTTGAAAGGATAATTTAATACTGATTCCGAATTATATAACAACTTGTCGGAAAAATTAAACTATACAACGAAATTTTCGTAAAATCTGAAAAAAAAAGTCATATTTTCCCCGATTTGCGGAAAATTTTCCAAAAACAATTTCCCGAAAAAAATTTCCCGAAAATAATTGCCCGAAAATAATTTCCCGAAAACAATTTCCCGAAATGACAATTTCCCGAAATTACAATTTTCAAATAATAATTTCCCGAAATACAATTTCCCGAACCCAATTTCCCGAAATTACTCTTTCTTCAAAGAGTGTGCTGATGGCATTTCCGAAACAATACCAACAGAAATTCCGGCCGAAGCGCGAGCAATCAGTTCATGACCACTCGATGTAGTGGTCCGGGCAAGATCTTTCAGCTCATTAACGGTTTTTTCTTTAGCAAAAGCCGCTCCGGCACTGTGATTGTGAAGAGTCTCTCTTTTTATAGTATCGTTACAAGTTATGACCCTACCGGTACAATGTTTTTCTCGATAAAGGATACAACGCCAATAAACGCTATCAACGGACTGACCGTCGTCATGATACAAGAAACCATTCAAAAGCAACCTCAGTTTACCTTTTTCGCTATCCAGGAATTCGAGTGGCATAGTAACTGAGTATTACAACCCAAATAACTAAAAAAACTTCGCTATGCAAGATGGTAATGATTCCGTAGTAGCTACTGCATGCGCAGGATGTGATGGAGTGAGCGTTATCCGTCGGCTTGACTGAATACCGAAGTGTTCAAAGTTACAATGAAAAAATAAGCGTACGACACTCCAATAAATAGGTCCGGATGACGAGGGAGGGTGGAAGAGGAAGGGCGCGGTGCGGGGTGGGAAAATTGTTTTTTCGAGAAGCCGTATACTCGGGAAATTGTTTTTTCGAGAAATCGTATGCAGCAGGTTTTTTTTATGGGGGAAATCAAGAATATATGGGAAGTTGTAAACTAAAAATAGGGAAATAGTAATTTCGGGAAATTGTTTCCGGGAAATTGAAATTCGGGAAATTGTAATTTCGGGAAATTGTTTTCGGGAAATTGTTTTCGGGGAATTGTTTTTTCGGGGAATTGATTTTTCGGGGAATTGTTTTTTCGGCCAATTGTTTTCGGGCAATTGTATTAGGGAACTTGTTTTCGGGAAATTTTCTGCAGAGGAAATTTTCAATCGTGTTGAGGCGCGACTAAATGTTTTTTGACTGGCCCAAAACTTTGTATTTCTCAGTTTTTTTGCTATTCGCATATTTCTAGGGGGTGTGACCGAGAGTTTGAACACTTTTTTTTATTAACGGCCACCCTACTCTGCAAGTCCCTTTTCATAGAGATTAGATTAGATTAAGAAGGCTATACGTACTTCGACCAATTTGATCTTTTGTGAAGCACATGGCTGTCCTAAAGATTAAGGCTCCTTATAAAGTCAATTACCCTATTTACCATGAGATACCATATGTCCCGGGAGATACAATGTATCCTCCAAGGTTCCTTTGACACTTATTTTTGGACATACACAGAGAATGTGATCTGCTGTTTCCACTGGCCTAAGCTCCGGAGAATTTATAGAATTTGGCTCCCTTAGTGCAAAAACCCCATTATTGCCACTCAAGAGTTTTCGTACCGTATTGAAAGGATGCCAATAGGACATATTGTGCCGCTTAGGAAAGGAAGTAGTCTTCTTTGCAAACACTCCTTATATAAATTTCGGTATTTATAGAGCCCGTTGTAACACATGACCTGCTTCTTTTGCCACAACTACATATTGCTTTTCATAACAGGAACTTTTTTGTGCAAATGTCGTCTGCTTTTGGGTCCTAAACTTATCTTCAACATTTTTATACCCTATCGAATCACTATCTGATTCGATTTAACGATGTCCGTCCGTCCGTCCGTCCGTCCGTCCGTCCGTCTGTGTGTCCATGTAAAGCTTGTAATCAAAGTTCAGGTCGCAAATATGAATATATTTTGATGAAATTTGGTATATAAGCTTTTATCGGCCATAGGATGAACGCTAAATTGGTGAGAATCGGTCCATGTTCAGACCTGGCCCCCTATGACCCCTATCAAATCGACATAAATTGCCATAATATCCAAATTGTCATATAGATCTTACTCAAATTGGGTTTGTATGCGTTTATTACATCCATTAATGAGTAGTCGAAAAATGATCCCTGTGGGACAACTCTTACTCGTAGGCCCCATATAGAGCTGCTTCCCGATCTTCGCTTAAATCTATCAAAAAACAAGAGACTTTACCAAACAGGGTCAGGATCGGTCCAATTTTGGGCATAGTCCCCATATAGATATAGCATCCTATATGAACTTTTTCATACCTGCAGCTAAAAGAATTAATAAAAATCCCACTCAAATTTGGTTTATGCTTATTTTTTATGTCCAGTTAGTTTGGCCTAAGAGCTAGGGTCTCTAAAAGTAAGGAATAGGGTATCGTATAGTCGGTCTAGACCGATTATAATTTTCCTACTTTTTTTTTTTTTTTTTTGGGCCCGTAAACTGCCAAAAATCTGTGTTCTGTTTTTGGCCTCTAAAAGTTTTTGCAGCGTTCCTGTCTGGAACTTTTGGACTTTGTATGTTTTCAAACCTATACTGTCTTTAATTTTTCGAACAAAAGAGTCCGAACACTAAGCTACATGGGCTGCTTTTCTATTGGATATCGTGGGAGCTCCTATCAATGTGCTTCATATTTTCTTGGCCTTACAAATACCATGTGGACCTTTCTTTCTTCTCGAATAAAGTTTGCCGGCAATGATCAAATTCTCCTTATATCTTCTAATAGCATTGGACTGCTGTTTGTAGGACCAACATGGATTTTGCTGAAAACATTCAATAATTTCAGCACGTTCTTTTATTTTAAAACTCAATTTAATCAAAGTAACAACAAATGAACAGGGTTGTTATTAAACACAAAAAAAATTCTAATAATCCTGGCCATAAACTTTAAGGAGAAAAACGTCTCTTCAGAAATTTTCTATCTCATTCCTTACTTTGTACTCATTTCAGTAGATTTGGTAGCATTAACAAAATAGCATTTGTTATATTTAAATTTTAATATTGATTTCTCTTTAACATATTTTTTGTTAAAGGACTTTTGGTACAAATATTCGATACAAGGATTTCCATATTATGACTTCATATTACTTCAAATATGATTTTTTGTTTTGTATGGAAAAAAGTATGAGTTTTTTCAAAACAAAAAGTTGTCACATTGTTTTTTATTTTTAAAGAAAAAAATTCTAAAATACGTCCTAATTTGTCTAGATGAAAATCCTCTAAAATGATTTTCATCTAGACAATTATGAAGTAAATTGATCTAAAAGAAAAAGTTCTCTTTTTCGAATATTTTTTTAAAAATTTTTTTCATATAAAAAAAAAGATATTTCTTTTCTTCTTTTTTCTTTTTTTGGTTATTCAATTTACAATTTGCAATTCATTAAGAGAAAATTCTTGTCCTTTTTGTAAAATTTAATTATAATTAACAAGAATAAATTTAATTATCTAACAAAATTGCTATTTCACAGCAATAAGATTTGAGCACGTCCGTTTCCGTTTTAAAATACACTTAATGCACGTATAAAGGAATGACTCGATGAATGGATGGATAGATGGATGGATGGATGGCTGAAATGACAGACATTTGCAAATGCTTATTTATTTGATTACAGCGTAAAACCCAACAAACAGCAAACGACGAATGGCCAGGCAGACAAAACGGAACGTACCGGTAGTTGTGTAAAGTTGGTGGAAGTCATCTGCCAATGCAACTACAAAAAGCAATATAATCAAATAGTAAAAATAAAAAATAAAACACACAACAACTACAACAACAATAGCCAGATCGCTGTTGCCTGCTGTCTATGATCTAAGACAACAGCAGTGGGTAACCAACAACTACCAAAGAGCAAAACATAACCTTATCTGGCTCTACAGCCAAAACGTAACAATAAAAAAAAATACAACAACAAATGAGAGACCCCCATATTTTATTACTGTTTGCATAGTTAGGAATAAACACCAAAGTACTTGCATAAGCTGTTTGGTGATCTAGTTATAAAAATGACTAACTGAATATAAAAAAAAAGAAATAGTACTTGCAGAAATCTAAATGTCAGATTGCATGCTTGGACAGGTGTTTTTCTTTTTTTGTTCTGTTATAATCTGTTGGTTAAGATCTTTAAACCAAACTAAACAAGTAACAACAAGGCTAAGCCGAATCTTAGCTACCCTATGTAAACAAAATATTTGAAAAAGTAAACAATTTGATAAAAATTTATCTATAATAATAGGCAAGGCGATTTCTTGTGACATATTTTTAACCTGGAATTACCAACCGATTTTGACAAAAAAATATAAAATTTGAAAAGTATTTATCTGCAGATATACATCATATTTATAGATTTGCACCATCTGGTACATTTTTTTGGTGTAAAATTCATTTAAAGCCGAATCTTTTTTATGCATGTGTTAGTAGCAATGCATAAAAAAGATTCGGCTTACCTTCAAATCAAAAACTCTACAATACTGTGTGTGTGTTTATTAAATTTGTGTTGAATTGTGAATTGGGAAAAATTGATCAGCATACATTTAGGCTCTTATAAGAAATATTTATTAACAAACACAGTTATATATCTTTATAATGAAATTTAATGAATTTAATTTAAAAATTCACAATTTAATAAATTTTATTTAAATAATCATAAATTTCTTAATACATATATAGATTACATGAAAAATAAAATTTCCTAGAAATTGCACTCGAATTTCGAGGGCTGGGCTCTGCTATTACAAAATTATTACAATAAACACAATCAGCCCAATTCTAAACAAAAATTCCGCCTGAAATTTCTCACTTTTCCTACCTTTTCCTCTATTATGAATATAAATTCCTTCGGAAAAAAAGTCGATGGGAAAAAGTAGTTATTCTCAATGCACTTGAGTTTGGTTTTTCCCCTCAAAAAACTTCCCTTGCAAAACAGACTGGAGTTTACATAAAAATGTAAGAAGTATTTTGATAAAACAAAATTTAAATAAAAAAAAAATAATATTTTATTGTTCTTGTAGGTTGAGGACCACAAATAAAGCCCAACTTCAACTTTTGTTAACTTTAATGAAAGCCAATTCAGGCATTGATTGCGTTTTCCATAGATTCAACCCGCATTTGACTTCTAGCAATCTTTTACCTATTTCGTTGTTGTTATTCGACAACACCAATTTCCTCAACATCATAGCTCTGCTATTCATTTTTTTATTTAATTTTTGCACACACAAAAAAATAGAAAATTAATTGTCAATTAGCAAAGCAACTGGCTTCGAAATTCGAAGATGCCACATATTCATTTTTTTGTTCACGCGGAATTTATAATTGGAGGATTTTTTTTGTCGAGAAAAGTAATTCTCGACAAAAATTCCTTGAGAAAGAAATTCCTTGAGAATATTCGAAATATTCGGGCTGAATGAGTTTTTAGCATTTTTAGAGGTGTCTCCACATTTTAGGCGATATCTTCACACAATGATACCCGGTTTACCCCAATTTTATGTAGTTCAATATTTTTAATTGAAAGGCATCACTCCAACCAATATTAAAGCCGAACTAGATTCTACTCTTCATTTCCGACCACCAAGACGAATATCGTAGTGGTCGACCAATTGAGGTGGCCAGGCCAGATACAGTTAAGGAAATCCACAAAAAGCACTATACATTCAATATTGGCCGAAAATTTGGGGATTAGAAAGATGTCCTGTAGCATAATTGCATTCATAAGGTGCACGATAACTTTATTTAGTCACTACTAAATAAAGTTGTCCAAAATATGTGCAATTACAAAACATTCGCTGACACGGAACTACATTAAAGTTCAATGCCCATACGCTGTGCATTGAACTATACAATTGCCGATACAGCGAATGTTTTGAGTTATAAACATTAGCACCATACCACGAAATTGTTGTTGGTTGTTTTCGTGATTTCTGCTGTGTTATGCTTTCGGAGTATAACACAGAGAAAACAAATAAACCTACATGTATGTATGTATGTATATTTTGTTTATTCTGGTTTTATATTATTATTAATATAAAAAGAAATAAAAACATAATAAAGAGAATCATTAATCATTATTCATTGGATTGTAACAAGTAAACAATCACATTAAAAAAGTGTGTGTTTTAATTAAATAGAAGTTTGAAAACATTTTAATATCCTTTTACTTTTTACATGGCGATCCTGCCAGGAGGAGTTCGTGACAGGACTCGAGAAAGGACCTTTTGCTCCTACTAAAAAAAAAGAAACAAAATTTTTTTTTATATATATAAAACAAAGTCCAAATCCAAAACCCAGTGAAAAAAAAAATTTTAAAACATTTATTTGGAAATTGAAATTCCCAAAGGACAAAATAAAATTTAAAAAATATATATCACTAAATCGGTAAAAACAAAATAAAATTTAAAAAAAAAAAAAATATATCACTAAATCGGTAAAAACAAAAAAGGAACATTCATGAAGTTTTACGGCAAAATATTTTGTAGCCTTTAATAATTAAAAAAAAAAAAAAAACAGAGTGCGATAAGGCGTTATTTTGTTCAAATATTTGATTATAATTGAGGCAACAATCAATAATATAATGAAGCAGCAATCTATATGAACATAAGCTTTTAATTTAACTCCTTGGTCAGAGAAGAACGAAACGGGTGTGGCCAATACACCCGCAACAACATCGTCCACATCAACAACCAAAAAAAAAGGAGAACAAGTTTTATCAACAACGGTGACAGTTCGGTCAACCATCAAGAGCAGCCACAATCAAGAGCAGCCACAACCACCCGCAACAACCAATGGAATCATCATTTTCAACTGATAAATAAGTATCTATAATTTTATTTTTAATAGTAATTTGTAAACAAGGAAGATCGCGGCCACAAGCGCTGCAATCAACCTAAATTTTTCTCTAAAAAATATTTTTTTTAAACGGAAGATCGCGGCCACAAGTGCTGCAATCAACCAATTCATATTTTATTTGACAATATTTTTTTTTGAAGAAAAACAGTGTACAAAATAATTTTTTTTTGTTTATAAATTTTGAATATGAAATTATTAATTAAAGGAGATTTTTTTTCCAATTATCAGTTTTCTATTGAATTTTTATTCTTTTGTGAGGTAGTTTTAGTTTTTCTTTTGTCTTATTGTGAAAATGGGAAAACAACATTCAAAGATTGACAACTAAAGAAGTGGTTCTTTCTATTTAATATAACTTTTATTAAAAGGATAAATACTTAATACTTAATACTTAAATAATTAGGATGCCTAGACGGACCAGAAAATATATCGACGCCAAACTGAATAGGCCCTACTCGGAATTCAAACCATTGACCGAAGCGGAACATGAGAATCAGTCAAGAATACTGGACATAGTAGATAAGGAAATACTAAGATTAGCCCAGGAGGGATACTTTACAAACGGGATAGAAGACTTTAGACCCCCCGGAATACAGACCCGAAAGATATAGAGACAAAGGGGCAGAGTCAATGAGGAACAATTAAAAAAAAAAAAAAAAAAATATATAATAAATGATAAATTACTTGACATTACTATATATATTATTAATATACCGTCAAGTAGGATTAACTGAATATATGGACACTGAAGTTGCAAATAAAGTGTCATTAATAGAGTATTATGAATGACAAATGGGAACTAATTATAGCCAACATACAATTTTTTCATGAGGACTTCAAGAAGTCATATAAATGTATAAATAAAAATACCTATATTAAAGACGAAACAGTAAAGAAACACTTAAAAACATTAATAGAAAATTACAACAATATATCAAGACTAGTTTCGAAATATAAACTAGATTATACGAGAGAACATCTGAAAATAGTAGATGACATATTTTGGGACGTTAGAGATAGATTGGTGAAGATATACGCCAAATATGGTATAAAAGAAAATATCCCACACGATTACACGGAACAAATTAAATTGAACATTGACAAAACAATCATAATAAGTGCCAAACTAGGTCCCGAGACAATTGAGGAAGAAGATTCAAACGATAAGGGCGACACAGAAACGGAAGTTAAAAATTTTATAGGAGAAGTAATTGATAAAATAATAGCAAAGGAAGAAAAAGATATGGCCCAAACAGTGGAACAATTCGTGGATACAGCATCCAAATTCATCTCGGACTACGATGGAGACGTGAAGAACTTGCAAAGCTTCATCGATGGTCTGATAATGATTGACCAATTGAAAGGAGCTCACGAGATAATAGCTGTTTCACTAATTAAGACAAAACTGAAAGGAACGGCCCGACAGCTAATAACAGATGAAACAACTATAAAACAAATTAAAGAAAAATTACAACGTTCAATAAAAGGTGAACCTGTTGGTGGACTGATTGCCAAACTGATGAACATACAGCAGAGAAATAAAACGGCCAACGCATACACCAGCGAAGTAGAAGACTTGGCGAAGAGAATTCATAATGCCTACATTTCGGACGGCGTACCACCGGCAGCAGCCAGAGAATATACCACAAAAGCGGCAGTAAATGCCATAGTAACAAACTGTAACAATGATAATGTCAAACTTATCATGAAAGCGGGACAGTTCTCTTCATTGAACCAAGCTGTTCAGAAATTTATTGAAACCTGTACAGAAGCTTCCGGAAGTAAAGATACTGTGTTGTACTACAGACAACAGAACAGATCATATAATGGCAATAACGATAGAAATTTCCGTATTAATGACAATAATTGGCACCAAAATCGCCAAGGTACCTATAGAGGAAATAACAATTCCAAAGGTAGAAATAGGAATAACTACATGAATAACAGAAATCAAAACCAACGTGACAATAGGGAACGTAATTATCAAATTTCGAACAACTATAGAGGTCGTGACAGACAAGTCCGACCAATGGAAAGTACGAACAATACGTGTTCGGAAAACTTCGAATAGCCTCTGGGGGAAAAAGGGACATAAATATATATAAATTGAATCTTAACCTTGGTGTGTTTGTAAAATTTTTGAATTATAATACAAAACAAATGCTTGTTTTACTTGTGGACACAGGAGCAGACATATGTCTAATAAAAAAGGAAAATCTTGGGGAAGATAATTTCGTCAACAAACGGAACATAACATCAATTAGTGGTATAGGCAATGGAGTAATTAAGTCAATAGGTTCAACAGAACTGGAGATTTGCAGAAAGGATTTTGCGGTAACCTATGAATTTCATGTGGTACACAATGACTTCCCTATACCATGCAGCGGAATCATAGGGATAAATTTTTTCAAAAATTTCAATTGTAACATTGACTTTATAGAAGACAAAGAATGTCTTATTATGAGACCTAGAGATTTTCGAACCCTAACGATTCCGATACATCACACGTACACTGATGACTACGTCATTCTACCACCAAGAGCGCAGGTAATACGTAAAATACCATTTAACACTCAGCATGAGGAACTACTGGTATTGAACCAGGAAATAAAACCAGGCGTATACATTGCAAATACATTAGTTCAAGGCAATAACGCGTATATTAGAATTCTTAACACCAACAAGGAAATTATAACACTAGATATTAATGACATTAGAACTGAAAATTTGGACGAATATGATGTTAAATATCCGAATAACGAGCAGAAAATGGACAATAGGAAAGATAAAATCTTGGAAAAATTATCGAAAAATTTCCCTAAAGAATTCAAAAGTGAACTCACGACATTGTGCTTAAATTATTCTGACATATTCGCTTTAGAAACGGAGACAATTTCCACGAACAATTTTTACAAACAACATTTAAGGCTAGGTGATAACACACCAACATATATAAAAAATTATAGAATCCCACATTCACAGAAATTAGAAGTTAATAGACAAGTTAAAAAGTTAATAGACGATGATATAGTAGAACCATCAACTTCAGAATACAACAGCCCATTATTGATAGTACCGAAGAAAGGACTCCCGAACTCAAATGAGAAAAGATGGCGATTGGTTGTAGACTACCGACAAGTGAATAAAAAATTATTAGCGGATAAATTCCCACTTCCAAGAATAGAGGACATTCTGGATCAATTGGGTAGAGCAAAGTACTTTTCGTGCCTCGACTTAATGTCAGGTTTCCATCAAATTGAGCTACATGAAGATTCAAGAGACATCACGTCATTTTCAACTGATAATGGCTCTTATCGTTTCAAACGACTCCCTTACGGACTAAAGGTAGCTCCAAATTCGTTTCAACGTATGATGACTCTAGCATTCACTGGTTTGAGACCATCACAAGCATTCCTATACATGGACGACTTAGTTGTGTTGGGCTGCTCTGCAAAACATATGTTGAACAACTTAACAGATGTTTTTGATCTTTGCCGAAAACACAATATAAAGTTGCATCCGGAAAAATGCACATTTTTTATGCACGAGGTGACTTACCTAGGGCATAAATGCACCAATGAGGGCATTCTACCAGATGATGGAAAATATTCGGCAATTAAAAATTACCCAGTACCATCGAATGCAGATGAGGCCAGAAGATTCATTGCTTTCTGTAACTATTACAGAAGGTTTATTGGCAATTTTGCTGATTACTCCCGTCATATAACAGGACTTACGAAAAAGGGAGTAGAATTCTGTTGGACGACCGAATGCCAACAATCTTTTAAATATTTGAAAAACGCTCTACTCAGCCCACGGATACTACAGTATCCGGACTTCACTAAGGAATTTTGTATCACAACGGATGCAAGTAAACATGCATGCGGTGCAGTTTTGACACAGGAGTATAATGGTAGACAACTACCAATATCATATGCTTCGAAATCTTTTACCAAAGGTGAAAGCAATAAATCGACAATTGAGCAGGAACTCACTGCAATTCATTGGGCAATCCAATACTTTAGACCATATATATACGGTAAACATTTTTTGGTAAAAACAGATCATCGGCCATTAACTTACTTATTTTCCATGAAAAACCCCAGCTCAAAGCTGACTAGAATTAGACTAGATTTAGAGGAATACGACTTTACAGTCGAGTATCTCAGAGGCAAAGATAATTATGTAGCAGATGCACTATCACGTATAACGATAGATGATCTGAAGAATATAAATGTGAATAAAGCAGTTCTCAAGGTAACAACGAGATCAGCTACGGCAAAATTAGACTTAAATAGAAATAACAATGAAAATGAAAATAATCAGCATTTAACGTACAATAAGCCCAATATATTTGAAGTCATAAACCCATCTGACGTCAGGCGATACCATAAGCTCGAGATGACTTCAGACCATTGTTTATTGAAACATGGCAAAAGGAAAATAGAGAAAATATTAATAAATGATTTATTTACTAAAGGGAAAATTGACTTCGGACAGTTATTCCCCAGGTTAGAATCACTAACCGGTAAATATAAGATAAATAAAGTACGAATGGCACCTAATGAGAAAATTTTCGAATTTGTCTCAATGCAAGATTTTAAGGCCAAGGGCAATATATTTTTGGATAAATTAAGAGTAGCGCTACTCCCAAAGGTGACCAAGCTGAATAATAAGAATGAAATAAATAAGATAATACAACAATATCATGATGACCCAATACAAGGAGGTCATACAGGTATAACAAGGACAATTGGGAAAATAAGACGATATTTCTACTGGCCGAAAATGATCAAGTCGGTATCAGATTACATAAGATCTTGTAGGAAATGTCAAGAGTCCAAAACCACTAAACATACGAAAATACCAATGACTATAACGGACACTCCGATCGATGCTTTCGATACGGTCTTGGTAGATACAATCGGACCACTCCCAAGAACGGAAGATGGTTTTGAATATGCAGTCACCATAATATGTGACCTGACAAAATACCTGGTAACAGTGCCAATACGCGATAAAAGCGCGAAAACGGTATCCAAGGCTATATTTGATTCATTTATATTGGCTTATGGCCCGATGAGGACGCTCATTACGGACATGGGTACAGAGTACAAGAACAGTATCTTAAATGAGATATGCAAATATATGAAGATTGATAAGGTAACGTCTACAGCGCACCACCACCAAACGCTAGGAACGGTAGAAAGAAGCCATAGGACTTTCAATGAATATGTACGTTCCTACATATCAGTTGAAAGGGATGATTGGGATGAATGGCTGAAGTACTTTACGTACTGTTTTAACACGACACCTTCAGAGGCCCACGGATACTGCCCATTTGAGTTAGTTTTTGGAAGA
Source organism: Cordilura impudica (assembly GCA_963682025.1). Lineage (NCBI taxonomy): Eukaryota > Metazoa > Arthropoda > Insecta > Diptera > Scathophagidae > Cordilura > Cordilura impudica. The sequence continues at coordinate 41,440,766 of OY821518.1, read as the reverse complement.
ATCCCATATGGATTCAATAGACTTAACAATATAGATAGAATAGATCCAATATATAACATAGAAGACTACAGTAAGGAAATAAAATATAGATTAGAAGTAGCGCGTAAGAAAGCTAAGGATAAACTTATTAGAAATAAGGTATATAATAAGAATAGTTATGACAAAGGTATAAATGAATTAGATATAAAGGTAGGAGATAAGGTATTGCTTAGAAATGACACAGGACATAAATTAGACAGTAAGTATACCGGTCCTCATCTTGTGGAAAGTATAGAGGACAATGGGAATATAGCAATAAGATCAAAGAAAGATAAAAAACAAATAGTACACAAAAACAGACTGAAAACATATCATGAAAAATAAATACTTAATATCCCAAAAATTTTAATCTTCACAAAATAAATTTGACTAAATAGAAAAAAATTTTTTTTTTCTCAAAAATCTCCAAATAATTAATAAAATCATAATATGTACACGTATTATTTGGTAAATTATTCCGATAAAATTTTTTTTTATATATACAAGATTCTTAAAAATATAGAAATAATAATGATATTTAACAAAATTTATATGAAATATTTTAAATCTCCAAATAACAATAATGTAAATTTTAAAAATTTCTTAATTTTAATTTTTTTTCTCAATTTGATTACAACTTATATAAAATTATTTTCTAAATAAAAGTCTCAACATAATTAATTAAAATTAGTAAAACCATATGTATTAATTACTAAATCACTATAATTTTAATTTGACAAAAAATATTAATATGAAAAATTTAAAAACTTTAACTTAATTTTTTTTTAAATCAATAATGTATATTAATCATATACATGTAAAATATTAAATAGAATGCTAAGATCATTCTAATTAAAAAGGGAGGTGGCATAGCCATCATATTAAATATATATTAGTTGAATAATCTTAAAAACTTTAACTAAATAATCTTAAAATATAAATAATCATATTAAATATGTATTAGTTGAATAATCTTAAAAACTTTAACTAAATAATCTTAAAATATATTACAATAAATAATCATTTTAGATATATATTAGTTGAATAATCTTAAATACTTTAATTAAATAATCTAAAAAAAATACACTACAATAAATAATACAACTTAATCATTTGTGTGTAGTTAGAATCATTTTATTTTAAATATATGTTAACCAAATAACCTAGAAATTTGAAAATTTACCCAATAATGTTAATTTAATAATCCTAATGTAATTATTCATAAGCACAACAATGAAAATATTAATTTTTAAAAGGAACCAGACATGTCAATAATTACAGACTAGATTTAAATTAAATTACTTAGTTCTATTATCACATCATTATATATGTTTAACTCCTGAATGTCTTAAGTACAGAAATCCAGAAAGCACGACAACTAATTTTATGAATGACAAGATCATTCAAATTAAAAAGGGAGGTGTAGCATAATTGCATTCATAAGGTGCACGATAACTTTATTTAGTCACTACTAAATAAAGTTGTCCAAAATATGTGCAATTACAAAACATTCGCTGACACGGAACTACATTAAAGTTCAATGCCCATACGCTGTGCATTGAACTATACAATTGCCGATACAGCGAATGTTTTGAGTTATAAACATTAGCACCATACCACGAAATTGTTGTTGGTTGTTTTCGTGATTTCTGCTGTGTTATGCTTTCGGAGTATAACACAGAGAAAACAAATAAACCTACATGTATGTATGTATGTATATTTTGTTTATTCTGGTTTTATATTATTATTAATATAAAAAGAAATAAAAACATAATAAAGAGAATCATTAATCATTATTCATTGGATTGTAACAAGTAAACAATCACATTAAAAAAGTGTGTGTTTTAATTAAATAGAAGTTTGAAAACATTTTAATATCCTTTTACTTTTTACAGTCCCAAGATGGGTGCCGCATTTGTTCACAATAAAACAAAAACAGAATCGTGAAGATTATTCAATACAGTGTTTACCGATATTTCACCGCGATAAAGCCGAGTTTTTGAAACATGAATCTACCGCTTCATACCTGAAACAAGGGTATAGTCAAAACAGTGGATTGAAATGGGCGAATCGTGTCCAAAGAAGGCGAAGACAGTTCCATCTGCAGCCAAGTTTATAGCAAAACAACTGGCTTCGAAATTCGAAGATGCCACTTATTCATTTTTTGATCACGCGAAATTTATAATTGGAGGATTTTTTATCGAGAAAAGTAATTCTCGACAAAAAATTCCTTGAGATAGAAATTCCTTGAGAATATTCGAAATATTCGGGCTGAATGAGTTTTTAGCATTTTTTTAGAGGTGTCTCCACATTTTAGGCGATATCTTGACACAATGATGCCCGGTTTACCCCAATTTTATGTAGTTCAATATTTTCATTTGAGAGATTTCACTCCAACCAATATTAAAGCCGAACTAGATTCTACTCTTCATTTCCGACCACCAAGACGAATATCGTAGTGGTCGACCAATTAAGGTGGCCAGGCCAGATACGGTTAAGGAAATCAACAAAGAGCACTGTACATTGCATATTGACCGAAAATTTGTGGATTAGAAAGATGTCCGCAAGATGAGTGCCGCATTGGCTCATAATGAAACAAAAACAGCGTCGTGAAGAAGTTTCAATAGAGTGTTTGCCGATGTTTCACTGCAATTAAACCGAATTTTTGAGACATGAGTCTACCACTTCACACCTGGGACAAAGGTACAATCATAACAGTGGACTGAAATGGGCGAATCGTGTCCAAAGAAGGGGAAGATAGTTCCATCTGCAGGCAAGTTTATAGCGTCTGTTTTTTGGGATGCGTGTGAGATAATTCTTATTGATTATCTTCAAAAAGGAAAAGCAAATAAAATTAAGGAAAAAGGATAAAATTAAGGAAAAGAGGACGCGTTTGGTGAAAAATAAAGTGTTGTGCTTTCAAGATACACATCCACTATTGCGATGGCCGAAATCCATGCATTAAACTTCGAATTGCCTCATCGAGCACCTTATTGGACAGATTTAGCTTCCTCGGATTATTTTCTATTTCCAAATTTTAAAATAAGGACTCAGTGGTAAAAGATTTGCCAATAATGAAAAAGCGGTGCCTGCGGTTGATGACTATTTTAAAGAACTAGGTATCGAAACCATTGAATATCGCTGAGAAAAGTATACAAAGCTAAGAGGAGATTATGTTGAGAAATTAATCAAATTGTTTCCAAATGTGTTGCTTATTGCTATGTCAGGTCGGGTTGTTCTAAGACCGCCCTCGTATATAAAGCTTGTAACGGAATTTTTAATTTATTCGTAAAAAGTTTTTATAAAAATATTTAAAATATATTAGAGATAGAAACGAGTTTTTATATGCTTATATTTAATTTATGAAAATCAAGGTAAATACATTTCAAACTCATTAATTTTCTTTTCATTCATATTTATATATACTAGCAGATTCCAGCGCTCGAAATTCGAATGCAATTTCTAGGTATGTAGCTTTATTTTTCAACTAAGCCAATTCACAAACCAACACTTTTATGTTATATTATTATTGTGAATGAAGATAACAAACTTATTAACAAACACATTAACAAATTTAATAAAACACATATAGCGCATGTATAATTTTATGTATGTGTTAGTAGACTTTAAATGCAATTTAATCAAAATAAAGGAAAAAATTTAAAAATCTCTAAGTCCGGTGAACAGCTAAAAAGATATGCCTTTCAAATAATATACGTTTAGTCAAAATCGGGATAAAACGGTAGAACAAAACATCGGTCACAAGAAATCGATTAGCCTATTAATATTATTGATATGTATATATTATGTCCTGTAGTTCTTTAAAGGAGCAAAGGGCCACAACGAATTCTCCCCAATCGGTCCTTCTTAATGCAAAGTTTTTTATTTCACTCCAGCTTTAGCCGCTTTGAGTAATTCCAGCTCCAAGTTGCCGTCTCCAGGTGTCCGACGGTCGCCCAACTCTTCGTGTGTTTCCATGCGGGTTCCAATCTATAGCAGCCTTTGCCGTGTCGCCATATGGTCTCCGGAGCGTCCGACCAATCCAGCGCCATTTACGATTTAGAATCTCAATGTGGATTGGGCGTTGGTATGTTTGCTCCCATAATTCGATATTGGGAATCATGATTGGTCAAAAGATTTTTAAGATTCTTCGCAGACAGTGGTTGATGAATACCTGTATCCTGTTAATATCGTGCAATGTCGTGTTCCAGGATTCGCAGGCATAAAGGAGAACTGATTTCACACAGGAATTAAATATGCTTCATTCATATTTATAGCTTAAATCAATTATATATTGTAACTTAAAGCCAAAAAAATGCCATATGAAAGAAAAAATCGAATGCCGTTGGAACGAAAATTTATGACCATTGGAATCAAAATACAAATTTTAGATTGACTTCAAAATCAACAGAGGATATTGAACATAACGAAAGAAAAGCAAGTAAGACTGTTGAAATCTTTGATATTCCCATCTGTGTCTTAAAATCAATATTAAAACCAATGTTGGGTACGGTTGCCATTTTAGTAGAGTTACTTAGCCTTTAAGTTCTAACAAGCAGATTCCAGCCCTCGAAATTCGAGTGCAAATTCTAGAAAATTTTATTTTTTCATTAAATAAAACCCTAAAAGTATATTATAGCCAATTCACAAATCAGCACAAAAAACAAACTCATTTTTATTACAAACACATTAACATAAATAAACACACACATAGCATTGTATAACTTTATGTATGTGTTAGTAGCAACTTTAAATACAATTGACCCAAAATAAAGGAAAAAATTTAAAAATCTCTAAATCTGCAAAACGGCTAAAAAGAAATACCTTTCAAATAATATGCATTTGGTCAAAATCGTGATAAAACGGTTGAACAAAACATCGGCCACAAGAAATCGCCTAGCCTATTAATATTATAGATACCATTTAAATTTATAGTTAATTTTTTAATTTTTGACCACTATTTATTATAATTTCTTGTTGTTTTTTTTTTTTTGTTTATGATGATTTTTTCATAGAAAGAAGTAACTCTATCTAAAAAAAAATTAATTATATCTTTGTTATGGGAAGGGGCTTTCCATTAATGGGTCTACGTAAACTAGAAAAGTAATTGGTTAAGCGTACTACAATTAAAATACAGATATTCGTTTATGCAAATTTTAAGTTGGTTGAGCCATTAAAAGCTTCAGAAATAACCCAAGATTTTATTTATTTATTTTTTAGCAGTACATATTTTTAATTTAATTGCTTTAATTTAAGTATATTTTCTCCTGGCCCGGCGGCGGCACAAGAGAGCTTTAGGACCTCTTGACACGTGGAGTATAACAAAATAAACACACTAATGAAAAAAACAACAAGAACATTTACAGCTATCACAAACAAGAAAAAAAAATTAGAATAACAACAATAACCAGAACAATAGAGAAAAATCATATTTTTTCAGGAGTTTTTTTAATATTGTCATTGAAATCTCGAGACTTATTGAAACGATTTCGATGATTTTAAATAGCAACCTGCTCAGGCTGTCAATGAATCATTTTCACTAAAAATGCGCAAACCAGCTGACCTATTGAGAGAGTGATAGTGATTTTAACAGAAGGACAGACGGACATCGTTATATAAACTGCTTGTTATAAGAATCTAGAATATATACATGAGGTCCAGATTGGTTTTTCTAATTATTACAAACGGAATGACAAACTTATATATGTATGCCCTGTTTCACTTTAGTATGGAGGGTATAAATTAAAAGTATGGTAGCATCTGGATCCTCTGTACTCGCAAAAATCTTTGCTCGTAAAGATAATGGAGAAAATTAAATAATCGCTTACAGTGTGAATAAAAGGCTATGACAAAAAACGATTGCATTTAGATGGGAATGTTATTAAGCAGAAAGCATTAAAAATGGTTAATTATTTAAAGAAACTAGGAGAATCATCAACCGATAAAGACAACCATCAAATTGTGGCTAGCAATGGAAGGTTTGAAAAATTCAAAAAAATTCAAGCAGTATAAAATTTTAAAGCGAATATAATAAATAATTTAATATAATTAGCGAGAATACGCAGACGCAGATGCAGCAGATAACTAACTATGTAGCATAATTCGCAAAAATTGCACTGTGTAACAGCCATTCTGGGAGGTGAGAAATTGGAAGTCACAGTGAAAGTACTAGACCAGTATAATAAAACCTCCTTATATCCATGGTTGTTTGCTTAGGGTTTCAGTTATAACTCGAGAACCATTGATAATTTCTCATTTCATTCTCCAGTGTTATTAAGGAATGGTTGGACATTGACAACTTTTCAGCAAGAACGGAAGACTGCCGCACGGCAGGAAGAGCAGAAAAGGTTGACCTGTGGACCAGCTAGCGTTGAATGACCAGCTAGCGGGGTTCGGAACCAGTGCTGGTATACCATCCGGATCCGAAAAAATACTTTAGGCATAGTACATGATAGGTTAGGTTAAGCTCTTCACGAGCTTGTGAGTACCATCGAGAAATCGCTCTCGGTAGGAGAATACACCATGACAGCCTTTTTGGATATAGAAGGGCCTTTTAACAATGTCACACCGGACTCGATATTAGCGGCACTATCTAGTCTAGGAGTGAACTCCGTGATCATCTCACTGATTGGAAATCTGCTTGCCAACAGGCGGATAACGTCTAAATTGGGAACGACTCGAATATCCCGATTCGTGAACAGGGGAACGCCACTAGGAGGCGTTCTGTCACCACTTCTATGGAACTTAGCTCTGAACTCAATGCTACTTTCGTTGGAGAGACAAGGCTGCAACGTGGTCGCCTATGCTGATGACGTGGCCATAGCCATAAATGGGAAGTTTCTATCCACACTTAGAGACATCTTACAGAGGGCTCTCACTATGCTATCTAGCTGGGCAAGTAGTTGCGGTCTGGGGGTAAATCCGACCAAAACGGAACTTGTTCTTTTCACGAGGAAGTATAAGATACCTACCTTCGACTCTATTTCTCTTTACGGTGCTGATATCGCCTTCTCTGATGGAGCCATGTATCTTGGCGTATTCCTGGACAGGAAGCTGAACTTCAGACGGAACTTGGAGGAAAGGGCGAGGAAGGCGACTATAGCTTTATACTCCTGCAAAAAGGCCATTGGTAAGCGGTGGGGCTTCAGCCCGAAAATTGCTTACTGGATCTACACAGCGGTGGTTCGCCCAATACTGCAGTACGGGGTCATCGTGGCCTGCTCTAGAGAAGGCCTCTAATATCAACCTTCTTGCAAGGGTACAGAGAATGGCTTCCATGTGTATCACTGATGCCCTTCGTACTACACCTATGGATGCCTTGAACATCCTCTTACACCTAATACCGTTGGACATATTAGGAAAGCAGTCGGCGGCCTCATCGGCCATTAGACTAAGAAGCACAATTCAATGGCGTGGTCACAATTGTGGCCATGGAGTGATCGTGAATAACAGGAACTTACCATTGAACGTGGATTACACTACTCCGAGGAGTGTATTCGAACGACACTACAAAACTCTGATACCGACCAGGGAATCCCGGTCAGGGAGGATTCCAGGTAGCAGGCGTTCGATAAATTTCTATACTGACGGATCGAAATTGTGTGGTCAAGTTGGTTTCGGAGTCTATTCAAAGGAGCTTGGACTAAATCTGGCTCGCAGGTTGCCAGACCACTGCAGTGTTTATCAGGCAGAGTTACTGGCAATAAAAGAAGTTGCTGACTGGTTGGGTCGGAATACTCTGTCTACAACCGCAGTCAACATCTACTCTGATAGTCAGGCCGCGGTAAAATCCTTGGAATCAATGTTCCTGAAAACAAGAACCACCCTTAGCTGCCGCACGTCTTTAAATGAGATGGCCAAGCAGTTCGACATCAGACTCATATGGGTCCCAGGGCACAGGAATATACCGGGAAACTGTAAAGCTGACGAGTTGGCAAGACAGGGCACTACCTTACGGGTTCCAGCGGACTTGGAATGTGTTGGTATACCCATGGAATCTTGCAAGCTGGAACTTCGGCTTCACATCGCCGGCATAACCGACAACAGATGGGCTAATGGATCAACGTGCAGGATCACGAGACAGATCTGGCCGGCTCTAAATCACTCCCCCGTGGGGAGATTTCAACAGTAGTTGCTGTTATCACTGGGCACTGCCTCATAGGGAGATACGCTGAACGCCTCAGGGTCTCGTCAAGTGACCCTCCATAACGAGACTTCGAACATTGGGATCGCCGTTTCTTCACGATCTCTCTGATCTCTCAAATGTGGACATTTAACATATCAGGGGCTTCATCAGGAGCTCAAACTGGTTCTACGGTGGGGACTGAGGAGAACACCTATTCGTCCCGTGGTATCACAATTAACCCCAGAGTCTAAGTGTGATTTTCCTTTGGTTTAGCAGCCACTTTCAACCTAACCAACTTAACCTATAGTACATGATACTCTTTCGAGTTTGGCCAAAGGGTGATCGCTATCCGGTAAAACTGAATTTTTTTGGTAAATTAAGCCTTATCAATAGGGTCAGTGGATATTTGGTCTTTACTTCGTTTGAAAGTATTTATATTCTGACTCTTTATATTCTAACTGTATGTCTCAAAAAAAACGTTTGCTGGTGTAATTGGAAAACTTATGTATAGTAATGTTTTGTGGCAACACTGGACATATGAAGCCATGACCTCGAAAAAAATCTTAAGGGACATTATATTTGATTTATGTTTTTTTTTTTAAGGAAAATTGATCATTTACGATCATTTGCAACATCTTTCCAAATTTAATAGATGTACCAAGACGCATTAGCAATTTTAGCTTAACTAAACATTTTTCGTGTGTTTACATACTGAAGATAAAGCAAAGATAATTCCAAAAAAAATTGGTTTTGAATTAGGGTATCCCATGAATGCTATTCACCAAAGGAAACTATTTTTTTCTAAAAACAATGTGCTGTTATCCATGTGTCCGATCGTTTATTCATCCTTTCATATTTTAAATTATTTTCTTTGTTTGCAACCACTTACATGCTCGTAGTACTCGTATCTATAGGTTTTATCTCCTGTTCTTTATATCTAACGCCGTATTGCAAAAAAAAAAAAAAAAAAAACAAACAAACAAAACATAATAAGATACAGCTTAGCATATGTTGTTTATTTGTTGAGAGAGTATTTAGATTGTTTCTTATAAATAAATTAGTTTTTCTGTTAAATAGCATTTGCTCCCAATACCGCAATTGCAGAATGTACAATTTACAAACATTTCGATGCCATGTGCGGCGGCCGGCCTTCTTTCCTCATTTTTTTTTTTTTTTTTTTTTTTTTTGTACACAAGTTGTTGCATTATGTGTATTCTCTATTTCCGACATTTCTAAGGTTGTAGACCTTCAACACTCAACTCAAATGGTGTGGTCTCTCAAAGTTTACTTAGTCATTACTTACTTAGTTACTGCAGTGGCGTTTTAAAGTTTTGCATGCATTCCAACAAAGTACAAGAATAATTGCATGTTGCTACAAAAAAAAAAACCAAAAAAGATGTCTAGAACTTAATTCAGAAACGACAAAACAAGTAAACATTAATAACAATTAAAATTTGCCATTTAGTTTTTTTCTTTTTTTTCTTATTTTAAATTTATTTGTGTGTGTTTTCTTTCTCGGCTTACTGTTTGTTTGCACCAGACTAGAGCGCTGGCTGTTGCAGCCATATTAAAAATTTAAATAATACTAATTGTTGTTGCAGTTGTTTTGCTTTGTTGTTTTTTAACATTTAATTAAGTGCGTGTTGTTGAGTCTTAAATTCATGCCATTTTATTTTTCCCTGTTGGATACAACAATATCATTCAGTGTGTTTTTATTTGTTGGTTTGTATTCATATTTTCTGTATTATTAAACACAGCAATCATTAAAATAGTGTTTTATTATCCAAATATAAATATGACTACTTCGCCTAAGTCGTATTGTCTATGTTCGCATAGTTGCGGGCACAGAAATAGCACCAGGTACAATGATATACAAACAAAATTAATTGGCTTGGTGTTTGTCACAGCAATTTCAATTCGAACTGATATTCGGTTGTCTAACTTCCTCTTTCTACCATTAGGATTCGGCTGAGTCGAATAATCGGTACCCACCACATCGGTTTTACGTTTACATTAATGTTAAACTAATCTCATACAAACCACTTCCAGGATGGGACATACGCATTGAGATTGATAATTGAAAAACTTAAACAGCTTCCCAGCTTTAAAACCTGAAGAGAAGTCATAGTGACGGCCTTTCATCTTAATGAGCGTCAAATTTATAGATTGGCTTAACCTGATGTCATCGCTGTTTGGTGGCATCGATGCCACCCAACAGCTTCCAGTGCCAGAATAAGTGTTAACGGACTCAGAACTGATTCCTAAACTGGTACTAGAGGAATTGCTTCCAGTATTTTTTTTTTTATCTTGCTTAGTAATTTATTAATAATTTATTGAAAAATTATGCTGAGTTTTTCGACCTATAAAATCAAATTTCAACAGAAATTTTCCTACAATGTTGTTTGTTGGTTTTTCTAATTCTATCTGATAAAAAAAAATGGATTTGATTTATTTATGTTTTACTTAATGGTTGCAAAAAAAAACATTTTTTATTCGCCACCAGCACGCAATACAATTCTTAAATCGAAAAAAAAAACTAAAAACTTAAAAAAAACTTAGAAGATCATAATCATTTTAATGAATCTTTTACACTGACATGTTAGCAATCGAAAGTATCATAATTTTATTTGTTCAAGACGGGGAAACATCACACAGAGAAATTGTGTTTGATGTACAAATGAAGAGATCATTACAGACGATCTAAAATGCATAAATAGAATAAATAAATAAAGTTAATGGGTGTGCAGAAATACAACTAGGGGCAATGAAAGAGCTCTGGCGGAATTATTAATACTTTTTTGAATAGGAAAATATGCGCACAGACATAAATGGTCTACCGTAACTCAGCTACTGTATATTATTCCCTATGGCACGTTGTACTTGTTTCAATACTTTCGATCAAATTAAAAATATATCTATAATATTAATAGGCTTGGCGATTTTTTGTTACCGCTGTAAGTTTCTCAGTTTTACCCCGATTTTGACAAAAAAAAATGTATCATTTAAAAGGTATTTCTTTTTAGCTGTTACCCAGATTTACAGATTTTCATCACCTTTAGGGTCTTTATTAAATGAAAACATAAAGTTTCCTAGAATTTGCGCTCGAATTTCGAGTGCTGGTATCTGCTAGTTATCATAAAATCACGATAAAATCTGTACTCTAGAGCAAATTGTGATTTAAGAGCAAGTAGAGCATTGGCTAGTGAAGCCTTTCACTCAGCTAGAAATGTGAGCCGCACTCTAGAAAGAATTTTAGTGTAAGATCTAACAGAAAATTAATGGCTCACTTTCTTAACTCGGAAGAAATCCGATGATTTATGCTAATTTCTTTCGAAATAACGTATTGATATTATTTATAAAAAACGTAGATGGATACTCTGAAGTATTGAAATTAGTATTGGTTTTGCTAAAAGTGTTTATGAAGGCAATTATATCTATTCCGATCATCCAAATATCTCTACATTTTCTAATTACTGTTAACACGAAACGTAGATGATGCCACTAGAACAATTCCGCTAGATACAAATCCACTAGATACAAATCCGCTTGATACAATTTTACTTGGACAAATCTTCTAGGCATAATTTAACTAGGGAACAGTTTCAATTCCCCTGAAATAATATTCAATTTATAATTAGTTGATTTTTTCGTAATCGCCCAATAAGAGTTTAAAATCACGGCGGAAGTAGAATTGTTCCCTAGTGGAAAAATTACTTTTTTTTTATTAAAAAAGTATCTTTTTTATAAAAAGGACCTTTTTGTTAAAAAAAAATACGTTCTTCATTAAAAAAAAAAGCCTTTTTATTAAAAAAAAATACCTTTCTATTAAAAAAATACCTTTTTTAAAAAATAATCTTATTAAAAAAAGTTATTTTTCATTAAAAACGTACCTTCTTAACTAAAAAGTACCTTTTTTTTAAAAAAGTACCTTTTCCCTGAAAAGTAACTTTTTATTTTAAAAAAAAGTATCATTTTATTAAAAAAGGAAATTTTTCTTAAAAAAGTAATTATTTATTTTAAAAAGTACCTTTTTGTCATTTAAAACGTACCTTTTTATTAAAAATTTAACTATTTATTAAAAAGTACCTTTGCATTTTAAAAAAGTACTTTTTTAAGTACCTTTTAATTAAAAAAGTACATTTTTGTTAAAAAGTACCTTTGGGTTAAAAAAGTACCTTTCTGTTAAAAAGTAAATTTTTGTTAAAAAGAACCTTAAAAAGTAACTCCTTATTCAAAAAATCACCTTTTAATTAAAATTTAAAAAGTATATTTTTCTTAGAAAAGTAAATTTTTCATAAAAATGTACCTTCTTCTTCATTAAACAAAAGTGCCTTTTTATTAAAAACACCTTTTTCTTAAAAAGGTACCTTTTTAGTAAAATAATATATTTTTCTAGAAACGCTATCTTTTTCTTAAGAATGTACCTTTCTTAAAAAGTTTTAAAAAAGTACATTTTTATTAAAAAGTATATTTTTCTTAAAAATTATATTTTTCTTAAAAAGTATCTTTTTCTTAAAAAGTACCTTTTTGTTAAAACGTAACTTCTTTATCAAAAAAGTATCTTTTTCTTAATTAAATAATTAAAAAATTAGTTTTAAAATTAGTTAAAAAAGTATATTTTGCTTAAAAAGTATATTTTTTTTTTAGAAGTGCCTTCTTCTTCATTTTAAAAGTGCCTTCTTCTTAAAAAAGTGCATTTTTATTTTTTAAAAATGATATTTTTCTTGAAAGAGTACCTTTTTCTTAAAAAATCCCCATTTTGCTTTAAAAATCATTAAAAAATAAAATAAAAATTATTTAAATCTTTACATCCTATATATTATCTGTTGCAATATCTATATTTAAAGATAAGATCTCATATGTAAATATTAAATTTGTTAAAATATGTAAATAAAGGAAGAATATATAATTTTAAAAAAAATTAGTAAAGAGGACCTTTTTATTAAAAAAGTACCTTCTTAATTTTTATTAAAAAAAAGCACATTTATATTCAAAATGTACCCCATTCTTAAAGATGTTCCTTTTTATTAAGAAGTACCTTTTTATAAAAAAAATTTCCTTTTTATTAAAAAAGTACCCTTTTTAATAAAAAAAAATACCCTTTTATTTAAAAAAAAGTACCTATTTATTTTAAAAGTACCTTCTTCATTAAAAAAAACTTCCTTTTTATTAAAGAAAAGTTGATTTTTATTAAAAAAAGCATTTTCCTCATTAAAAAGTACCATTTTATTAAAAAAGTACCTTTTTATTAAGAAACAAATTGTTCTTAAAAAATTGCCTTCTTCAATAAAAAGTAAATTTTTATTGCAACACTAACTTTTTATTAGAAAGTTATCATTTAATTTCAAAAGCAAATTCGTATTAAAAATGTCTATTTATTTAAAAAAGTACCTTTTATTAAACAAAAAGTTTTTATGAAAAGGTGTCTTTTTACTAAAACAATACATTCGTCATTCAAAAAATACCTTCCTAATAAAAAAAGTAAATTTTTATTAACACTGTACTTTTTTTATTACAAAAGTACCTTTATATATAAAAAAGTACTTTCTTATTAAAAAAAAGTACCTTTTTATATATAAAAAATTCATTTTTTATTAAAAAATAGTGTTTTTTAATAAAAAAAATTTACTTTTTGTTAAAAAAAAAATATCTTTTTCTTAAAAAGTACCTTATTCATTAAAAATGTACCTATTAATTAAAAAACCGTTTAATTAAAAAGTAACTTTTTATTTAAAAAGTGCCTACATAATTAAAATATATATTTTAGTTAAAACACTGCCTTTTTATTAAAAAAGTACCCTTTTTAATAAAAAAAAAATACCCTTTTATTTAAAAAAAAAGTACCTATTTATTTTAAAAGTACCTTCTTCATTAAAAAAAACTTCCTTTTTACTAAAGAAAAGTTGATTTTTATTAAAAAAGCATTTTCTTCATTAAAAAGTACCATTTTATTAAAAAAGTACCTTTTTATTAAGAAACAAATTGTTCTTAAAAAATTTCCTTCTTCAATAAAAAGTAAATTTTTATTGCAACACTAACTTTTTATTAGAAAGTTATCATTTTATTTCAAAAGCAAATTCGTATTAAAAATGTCTATTTATTTAAAAAAGTACATTTCATTAAACAAAAAGCTTTTATGAAAAGGTGTCTTTTTACTTTTTTATTAAAAAAGTACCTTTATATATAAAAAAGTACTTTCTTATTAAAAAAAGTTCCTTTTTATATATAAAAAATTCATTTTTTATTAAAAAATAGTGTTTTTTAATAAAAAAAAAGTACCTTTTTGTTAAAAAAAATACCTTTTTCTTAAAAAGTACCTTATTCATTAAAAATGTACCTATTAATTAAAAAAACCGTTTAATTAAAAAGTAACTTTTTATTTAAAAGAGTGCCTACTTAATTAAAATATATATTTTAGTTAAAACACTGCCTTTTTACTACAGAAGTGCCTTTTTATTAAAAGTGTACCTTCTTCTTAAAAAATTACCCTTTAACAGCTACATTTTTATTAAAAAACTATATTTTTTTAAAAAAGCAGCTTCTTCATTAAAAAAGTACATATTATTATAAAAAAAAGTTACTTTTAATAAAAAACGTATCTTTTCCCTAAAAAAGTACCTTTTTATTAAAAAATAAATTTTTCTTAAGAAGATACCTTTTTATTAAAAAGTATTTTTTATTAGAAAAAAGTACCTTCTTAATTAAAACCGAATCTTTTTATTATAAAAGTAATTTTTTATTAAAAAAAAGCTAGGTTTAATGAAAAAAATACCTTTTTATTAAGAATTTACCTTTTCTTTAGAAATAACTTTTTATTAAAAATTTACCTTTTACTTAAAAAATTACCTTTTTATTTAAAAAATGTACTTTTTTAAAAAAAGTACATTGTTACTAAAAAAAAAAAATAATTTTTTATTAAAAGATTTCCTTTTTCTCAAAAAAAAAGTACCTGCTTCATTAAAAAAAATTACCCCTTTATTACAAAAAGTACCTAAGTGCAAATAGTGTAATTGGACTCAGATACTGATTCTCTTTCGGTTTAATAAAAGATGGGTCTAATTCAAGTATTTACTAACAAACACATCAGCCCACTTTCATAGAATATAAAAAAACTTTTTTTATATTTAGTTCCAAGAAGACTTTAACAAATAAATATTTTTAAATATGAAAACCATTTGTAAACATTTAAAAATATGACGGCGGTATACTCATTAGAAAGACCAAATGTTGGCGTAACGAGCAACGTCAATGCAAAACTACAGACTAATACAAAGGACATGCAATTTGATTCTCATGTCACAGTCATATGTTTTTAAAAACTATTCACAGGGTCGTCTTACATCATATATTAGTCAGGTGTAACCATCCTTGAAAATTGTTTTGTTTGCATTCCTACTACCTTGATAAGAAGAAGTTCATGGAAATCCTTCAAGTTTATATTAAGTTTTTTTTTTTATATTCTCTATTTATTTCGTTCAACTATAAAAAAAAATACACATTAACAATGCATGCATGCACTTGATGCTTAGGTTAAGTAGACCTGTCTTCTCCAGAAATAATTATCTCGTTTATAGACAATAACAAAAAAACAAAAACATTAAACTGAAATAAAACAATAACAAAATGTATACTAAAAAACGGGTTTAACAAACGACCGGTTAATGTGTCTTGACTTTACATTTAAGCGGAGAAGCACATAAACATGAAAGCGCCAAAAAAATACTATTTTTTTCTTTTTTTTTTTTGTAAATAAATACGAAAAAAAATTGCTTACAAACTTGAAATGCCTTTGAACAATCTAATAGTCAGGACAAACCAAATCAAACTCACAGAACAACAACAACAAAAACTCAAACACATGGAGTTTAAGTACACTACACGTTAATCCATAGTCTACTTAAAATTGGTAAGCCTAAAATGTAGCAGAGTTTCTAGAAAATTTATTTCTTTAGATAAAGATTCCCATCCTAGTAGAAAAAATATTTTCGATACTGAGTTTTAATTAGCAGACAAATAATTTCAGTTATTTGATTAGAATAGCCGAATTTCTGTTTTCTCAACCGAATTTCTATGGCGCTTACTGAATATTCCATTTATAACCAGCAAATGTTTCGATTAGCAGTAAATTTGGTTGTCACAATAAAATTTGGGGTTTCCCTGTATGATGGAGCTGAAAGTACAATAAAAATAATGCGGAACGTTTTGCCGTTGCGAAAAAACTGAATACGCAAAACAACAACGGACAACAATGACGCCAAAAATGGTTAATTTTATGGTTTAAATTTCATTTCAGTGTTAAGACACTTTGCGATTTTTTATGTCAATTTTATATGAAGAACGGTATAAGAAACCTCCGGTTATTCCCGGTTTGAAGCTAGAATAGCTGAACTGTTCCAGGGTCCTCGAATTAGATTTATAATATAATGGTTTTGTATATCTTTATTACTGCTTAAAAGGTTAGTTTGGGGTTTGCTATAATGGGTCTGTTATTGTGGCTGGTTTTGCGGGTTTATTGCTGGTATCGTGTCTGCTGATGTTGTTTCTAGTTTCTCGAGTACTAATGATGTTAATGGTTCTTTTGTTCCCCTAGCTTAGCAGCACTTTTCTTCCATAGCTTTGCTGAATGTAATTTCTGGATTGGATGTGGACGAATGAAATTTGTCATTAAACTTGACCGGATGTAATTTAGCCAGCTGTCTCTACCTCACCTGGGTCTGCGCTCATTGGTTGTAATCTAACTGTGGACGCTGCTATTTCTCCCTCAATGAAGACCTTTTCGCCCCTCGGTACATTGTCGAAATATCATCTGGCCTATTGTGGAAATACGAGATCTGCACCCCTTGCTTTAAAAAGTTAGTTTGGGGTTATATTATGTTTTTGTTGTTGCTGCTATAGCGGGTTCTGTTATTATGACTGGTTTTGCGGGTACTAATGTTGTTCCTAGTGTCGTGAGTACTGATGTAGTTGTTGGCTGTGACTTGGTTGTATGTAATTCAACTGAATGGTTTTAATTCGGACCTAATCTTTGCTGAATGTAATTTCTGGATTGGATATGGAAGAATGAAATTCGCTCATACACTTGAACGGATGTCAGCCAGCCAGCTGTCTCTACATCACTGGGTCTGTGCTAATTGGTTGTAATCCAACTGCGGACGTATGCAATTCATCGTATCTATGGTATTGGTATCAATTCCCTCACTTTGAAAACTTTTTAGTAAAACAGTATACTTTAATTATGCTACTGTATCTCTTTCGATGATTACCCTTTCATCTGTCGGAATAAGAGACCTTACCCTCTGGTCTGCTGTCGAAATAAGAGACCTGCACCTTCTGGTCTGCTATCGAAATAAGAGCAGTTTTTTACATTGCATGCTCCTTTTAAATGACGGCATCGTACAGGAATGTCACATTCTGGCCGCTACATTTTCCGAAATCTGAGATTTACGAGTAACAGCTCTCGCACCCTTAGCTATGAATGTTTACATCGAACATGTTCGAAGAAATTAGAAGGTATCAGAAAATTTCTATCACTGGAAGACCATACTCAAACGAATTCATTTTATTATCCACTAAGTAATACCAACTATAAATATCAATTTACGGGATAGCTCTCAGGAGGCAATCAATTTCACTTGGTCACCCTCAAACCAAAGCTTGCAAATTTGGTGATAAACAAGATCAAACATCTGAGCATGGATTATTTATTTATCCTGTTATAAGGGAAAATCAGGGATCTCGGAAACTCGACCATGCCTTCGAAGAACATTTGGCAGGTTGAGGAACCAAACATGCAAGGTTATCTTTGGGATGCGCAATAGATTCAATGGCCGCTGTGAATAGAGCCTTCTGATTCTATTATAATTTGAAAAACTACTAAATATTTTGTGAAAACTAGAAAGGAATGATTTGAAGTTGCACATTTAAACTTCTGCGATGTTTTAAGAAAAATTCACTTCTCAAGGCTTTTCATTTAAGTTGAGTCTAAGACGTTCAAAAAGATTATGCTGCATATTTCAATCAAAGGTTGTCATAAATTTTTAACAAGCCAAAGTTGCGAATGCTACTGAAATATTAGGTTTTATTATTCAGATGACAGGGTTCACTTCATGACTACAAGTCTTCATAGAAATTTCATGGCTTTTCATCAAAAGTAGAGTTCGATGAAGAAAAATAGCACTACTAGAAATTCTGAGATAATAGAAATTTGTATATTTCAAAAAACTTCCCAACAAAAAAAGAACATTCAAAGAAGTGAAAAAGATCCCATACTAGTTAGCCGGACGAGGAAAATGATTATGGCAACTGGGTTATCACAGGACGGAAGTTGTCTTTTATGGATCCTTTAAAGCTCATTCTAAGCTGTGCTCGTCAGCTAAGAAAAAACTGATTTTATGTGATCTTTTTCATAAGCGCAAAAAAGTTGAGTTTAATGGACATTTAGAAAGTCCTGACAGGATTTCACGATAACTTTTTATTTACATTTTCGGAAGTTGTTTGAAACAACAGCAGAGACAGAAAACTTCACATACGGTTACTTTGCAAGCAATGCAAAAGTGACTATTAGGAATCACTTCAGTTTTTGTTCTTGGGAATCACAAATTACTTCCAAATAGTATGCAAATAATGTTTAATATTATTTTAAAAATTATTCACTTTAGGTTACCGGAATATATAATTTCTTGAAAATGTTTTTGAGTTTCCACACTAAGAAGCTTTTAAAGAGATTCTAGACCCAAAAGTATGTCCCAACCGAAAATGACAGCAAAACGGAAGTGTATGAGATAAGTATTTTTGGTTAGCCATATTTCGAATTCTTTTAGAAACTTAAAGACAATGTGATCCCAAAAATCACAAAATACTGACAAAAAAATACTAAAATTAATGAAAAATTGTGGAATATGGCCCATTAAGTACTGTCGATAGTTATCCATCCATCACTGCCAGAAAATCAGTAGTGTTTGAATATTTTTGGCTCGCAATTTAAAGAACATTAAAGAGGACATGAATAATTTCCATCTTGTCAACTATCCAGAGGTCAACTCAAGTCGTAATGATCGATAGTACGGTTTCTGTAGAAGTCATTTTACGGGAGACCTGTTAGATTTTCTCGGAGCTGTGGAGTCGATCTATAGACAATTTTGGGGAAAGTAGAGTGGTCTAATATCAGAGCTTATTGTTTTTGGGGTCGACATTGACTTCTCTCGATTTATATCGAGTTCTCTCAAAGACCGCACGATACGTCTTGTTATTGATGGGATATCATCCAATGTGTTTGAGCTTAAATCAGCGGTACCCCAGGGTTCAGTTCTTTCTTCCTCTCTTTTCTTTAGCTTTCTTAATCTTTCTTAGTCAAACCTTGAATCCTATCTACCCTTTCGCAGATGACACAGCAACATTTGTCAGTAATTTTCCTTAAATTGTGGATCAAACCTTTTTAAAGTTGTGTGGGCAATGACACACTTTATCAAGATATTTTAACAATCTCCGAGTGGGGTAAAGCAAATAGGGTTGATTTTAATGCACGGAAGACACAATGTTGTTTGTGGACCCATAGGTCCTTGGATTCAGTAATGTGATTTGTATATTTGTCTGGAATTGGATATTCTTGGTGTTCTGAGCACGAAAATTCAATATTTTTTCAGTGTCGAAAGAAGCAAATGTCTGAGTTTACTAAAACGATCTTCTTAAAATCTATACCACTTACATCCGACCGAAAGTGGGATATTTTAGAGCTACTGGACCGCGTACAAAGGAGGACATTGATGCTCATCAATGACAGAAAGATATCCAACTCTATTAACTCGGTAGAACACCATCGGAACGTGAGTTCTATAGATATTACCATGCGAAATATTCTGTGAGATTAGTCACTTCATTCCAAGTGCCCGAGTTTCAGTCGTGCTACCCGCTTTTCCAGTAGATCACATCAGTTTGTAGTCTATAGTCCAATTGACCGCACTACGCTTTACATAGAAAATTCATTTATCAGGCTAACTAGCCATATGTGAAGTAAACTACCCACACAAGTCTTTCCTGACACTTACAATATCCACAGACCCTACTCCCTCTTTCCTCCTTCCCATAAGATATTTTCCTGAGATCAACTTAATGCACTGCCTTTGTAGGGGTTGGTTTATTATAAAAAAGAAGAATATAGAACTGAAAACGATAATGGTGGTTTGTATTTGCTTCCAATTCGGCTGCCTCAACATTCAGAAGTTTATCTTTACACCAGTGTCGTCTGCCGTGCAAGTGATATTACTTTATGTCAGACATAATCGACACAGTGGCGATTCAATCTGATTGATCTTCCACAATTTTTAGTTCAAAAATCCTATGAAAAGCCTAATATCAATACCGGCGAGGTCCAGTAACTAATCCAACAACCCCTTAGGGCACAGATATCTCATATTCCCTAATTCTAGCCAAGTTGGACATGCCAAATTCACCTTAAATGTTGACTATCTGCCACAAACTAGAAAGTGCTTACCAATTTGAACTGCACAATTAGGCATAATTTAGTAATGTCGCCGTTGTTTCGATTGTCGCCGTCGTTGTCGTCGTCGTCATTGTCGTTAAAAGAACAGTTTCACCAAATGCAAACTTAACCAAAAAAAAAAACCGAAATTTATGGTAAAGTCATCTTGTTTAACGGCTTACAAAACAATGTTGCCTTGTACGAGTATCACACAAATTCGTGTATTTCGATTTACGATTATATGGGTTTAAATGCTTTTTTCTTCCTTCTTTCGTCTTTTTGTACAGCATAAAAACCAAAGTCTGTCTTCCTTTAACTTGTTTAGAGTTGTTGTTTATAGTTTTGGCTTGAATGTTTTGAATGGTTTGCTTGTCATTTACGTTCAGACTTTTTGAAGGAAATATAGTAAAAAAACAAAAAAAAAAAACAAAGAAAAAACAAGAAAAGCCTAGACTTTTGGCGGGACAATACTAACAAACAAAATAATATACGCAAAGTGCTGGCTGGTTGATCTGTTTGACCAACCAGCCAAAGTTAAGCGTTTCTACCAAAAAAAAAAAAAAATACTATAACTTACACATGCTTAAAACACAAATCTTGTCTTCTCAGAAAAAAATAAACCAGCAAAAAAACGCTTTAACCAGACATAAAATTGTTTTCAATGCTTGTTTTTTCGTTTTTTTTTTTTTTTTTTTTTTTTTTTTTGTTAAAATCATACTGCATACCGCCTAATAGCCAGCCAGTCAGTCGTCCCAAGTCTGGTCGGCCGACTGTCATCACTGCATGCACAATTTTTGCGAAACAAGGCAAACAACAACTAGCAACCAGGCGACTTAAATCGTGTCTTAAGTTTTTTTTATTTTTTAGTGTATGAAATGGATTTTTTATTTTTTTTTATTTTAATTTCGGTATTTTTCTGCCATGCTTGCAATCTTTATGTGTGTTTATAGTATTTATTTTTGGACTTTTAACCTGATACTTAAGTTTTTTTTTCATTTTCTTCTGTGTGCTACAAACAAAAAAGAACAACAACAACAGCAACAAACCTTAATTATGGTCGGCTACAAGAAGTTGACTTTGCACAAAAATATTATTTGTGGTGGTTGTGTTAAAAAGTCTTTAATTTAGGAAATGCCTTTTAAATGACAGAAATGTTAATCTGAAGTTTGGTATTTGAACACAAAATATTTCTGTAAATTTTGGAACAGTTCAAGAACGTATATTGAATTATAGTTTTGTGCAATAATATGTGTACGTATGATTCATTCTCAAGAGGGAGTTTTGTAAAGCCAACATAACAAGGAACTTGCACATTCAATCTAAATTTGTTGCAAATCGAATCGAATGGTTGCAATTGTACTATTTGGTTATCCAGCGCGAACCGAATTCCTGTTAGGATTATCGAAAAGTTGTGTTGCAACACAACAGCACAATAACTCGCAACCGTCGCGTCGTGTATGTATATCAACAACAACAAAGAAAATCGAATTTCGTTATTACGTGGATTATGAAACATGGTGATTCATAAACTTCGGAAACATAGCATTCGAAATTTAAAAAAAAAAAATAACTGATTTGGTAAGAAATAGAGGTCTTATTTCACTACTGGCTGCATAAAGAGAGGAATACCAAAACATCTATTTCCATTTAATCTCATACTGCTAAAATTTTGCTTTGGCTAGATTTAGGCAGTTGCCATTATGCAAAAGAGGCTATTGAAAGGAACCGAAGCAGTACCGAAATTTTGTCCCCAAAGCACACCATCCACCAGTAGAGGAATATTGATTAATTATCAAAGGTAATTTAAAGAAACTGCAATTACAGTTCCATCTAGAGGAATTTGGCAAAAACAAAGAGCTTTTCACATTACAAGACTTGTAAATTGATTTAGCAATGTTAATGTAGAGAAGGCTTAAATTGGAAAGAAAATCAGCTTGTTCATACTAACTCTCATGTTACTTTTTTCGAAATGTTTGAGTTAAATAGTTGATTAAGCATGAGTTGAAATAATAGACAGAAGGATGCTGGCCATGAACAAGTCGCGTTGTTCGAAATTGGCTGCTCCATCAAGCGCTGTCTTTTTCCATATTTCTCTTACATTGCAAAATTAATATATCTATAATATTAATAGGCTATGCGATTTTTTGCTACCGATTTTTTGTACTACCGTTTTATCCCGCTTTTGACCAAACGTATATTATTTGAAAGGTACTTCTTTTTAGCAGTTCTCCAGTTTTACAGATTTTAAAATTTTTTTCTTTATTTTGAGTAAATTGCATTTAAAGTTGCTACTAACACATACATAAAATTATACATATGCTATGTTTGTGTTTATTAAATTTGTTAATCTGTTTGTTAATGAGATTGTCATCTTCATTCACAATAATAATAAACCAAAAAAGTGTTGGTTTGTGAATTGGCTAAGTTGAAAGTTGCCTAGAAATTGCACTCGAATTTCGAGCTCTGAAATCTGCTAGTTTTCTATTATTAGAATATGTATACATGATCTCAAAACGAACAATAAAGAACTAATTAGAGGAACTGAAACATCTTTGCATTCCTTGCTAAGTGGATTTTAATCGCGAAAAAGTGGATAAAGATTTCGTGTAAAGAATACTGGGACATGTTGTAAAAAATTTCGTTAAATTGCCTACCAGCAAACTTCTGAATATATATATATTTCCAAAATTAAATAAATAAAATATTATATTGGTTGTTTTTATTCTAAAAATCGGTAAGAGTGTTATTTTCGGCTTATGCCCTCCACCTGGGATATAAATTTACATTAGTATCGCGACTTATTGCACTATCTATAATATTAATAGGCAAGGCAGTTTCTTGTGACCGATGTAAGTTTCACAGTTTTACCCCGATTTTGGCAAAAAATTTATCATTTGAAAGGTATTTATTCTTAGCTGTTACCCAGATTTACAGATTGTCATCGTCTGGAATATTTTTTTGAAGTTATGATCATTTTAAGTTGCTGCTAACACATACATAAAATTATACAATGCCTCCAGGAGGCCTGGGGTCAAGTGTCCCCAAGTCATCACCTTTGTCTACTATTTTGTTGACATTGTTAAGTAAGCGTCTACACTATCTACTTTATCTGTCAAAAAAATTTTCCATAGTGAAGTTGGGAGTTCTGTTTCTTCTTGATTTCTATAGTTTTGCTTGAAAAACACGTGGTTGGACGAAAAAGCAAAGTTTTAAAACAAG
Source organism: Cordilura impudica (assembly GCA_963682025.1). Lineage (NCBI taxonomy): Eukaryota > Metazoa > Arthropoda > Insecta > Diptera > Scathophagidae > Cordilura > Cordilura impudica. The sequence goes on along the minus strand of OY821518.1, from coordinate 41,416,926 downwards.
ATTGATTATAATATAAAACAAAATTGAAAATAATAGGTAAATAAAAATATATTTTATAATAAATCAAATAAAAAAAATAAATAAACGAAGTTATAAAAGAAATGTGAAAGAACAATCAAATTTGTACAAGAATATCTGGTTCCAAGTCTATATATGGTCCCATGAGAACTACCTAGTCACTAGTAAATCTCTGGTTCCAATGTCTACATATGGTCCCATGAGAACTATCTAGTAACTACCTAATCAATAGTACCAATGTCACTAGTGATTTGCAATGACACGTACATGTTAAATGTCTATAGAAAATTACATTGTCTGGGGTATAGTTGGTCAGTAGTACTGGTGACAAAGTCAATAGTGAATCAGTACTGTTTCACTATTGACATTTCCTGCAGGGATGCTATGTGTGTGTTTATTAAATTTGTTAATGTGTTTGTGTTAATGTGTTAAGTTTGTTTTCTTCATTTAAAATGAGTAATTGTGAAGCATACCCTTAGGGTCTTTATTAAAAAAAATAAAATTTCCTAGAATTCGCACTCGAATTTCGAGTGCTGGAATCTGTTAGTTTATAATAAATACTAAATGTAACCAGGTGTGCTTCGCTACCCCCCTCCCGCCTCCCGCATCAAAAAAAAGGGCTCACGCATGGTTCTCATTATTATAGTACTTTAAATAAATGACATTTATTATTTACTTTGTATGGGGGTGCCACGACCCTTTGTGCGATCCTGCCCACTTTTTGTCTGACTACTCGCTTTAATAATAGATGACCTAAGACAAATTTACAAAGCTGTCTCTATCATAGTACTTGAGACATGATATTGGGTAATTACTTCGTATGTGAGGTATCACACCCACTTATCCGATCCCGCCCATTTCAGGCATAGCTACTAACATTAATAATTGGTGACCTCTCACAAATTTGCAAAGCTCTCCTTTTCATGGTACTCAATATATATGATATTAAAAATTTTGTATGGGTGGTGCCACACGCACTAAAAATATTTTAAAAAAGTTATACCCTATAGCACTTCCCATATCCGCAGTAAGACTCTGTGGAAATTTCAGGAAGATCAGATCAGTAGTTACGGAGATTACCTCATACAACCAAACAAACAACCAAACACACATTACCTCTTTTTTATATTAGTATAGATTGGAAAAAGTAAAAAGGTTGATAAACTTAATTTTTAACTTAACTTTTAGTTTTTTATTTTTTTTGTATCCTAAACATTTAACGTTTGTTAGAGGTGGTTCCATATTTTCGGTTATATCTTAGCACGATGATGCCTGATATACCCCATTTCCAAATACAACATGCTCCAAATAACGACAAACAATATTGTCCTTATTTTGCCCAGGTAAATGGTTTATTTTGTGAATGAGCGTGATTTAAACAGACAGACAGACAGACTGACGGACAGACATCGCTATATCGACTCGAGTTATTATAACGATGACGAATATGTATACTTTATTATGGTGGTTTCAAAAAACCATTATCCAGTATTAGAAACCATCAATGGTTAAAAAAATCGTTAAGTCCATTTGTTAGAAAACTCCGCTCTAATAAATATATTGTGTTGGCCAGATGAGTCTATATCGTATTATTCGAAAAAGACTCTTAAATTCTTTATAGGCAGAACAAATAATTTTGTCTCCAAAGTGTACAATCTGACAATCTTGCCACAATGCCACACAATTCAGTATTTGTATGGAATTTTTATACAAGAACAATTGTAGACACCAAAAATGTGAAGAATTAAAAAACAATAATAAATAAATAAATGTAAAATTTATTTTCAAGAAACTTCAAACCAAAGAAGATCATGATACCATTCAGTGGCATTAATATAGTGTTGGATGTACCCATCCTAAACTAAACTTTAGTTTATTTTATAATGAATTACTATTACACAAAGATATTGTTTACTTTACGATAAGCATCTTGGCACTCCCGTTCTCCATGATTTATAAATATGAAAACTGATTAAAAGATGCGAAATCTGATGATCTGGAAATTTAAGCATACATAGCATACCAACCCTCATCAGTAACCCAAAGCAGTAGATAGTTTGTTTGGTGAAAAGTTTAATTCATATACCTTTGATATGAAACCAATGCAATGAGAATCCAAGCAATCTTATATTAACCTTTCCCAATATAAGAAAATACAAAACAACTTTGAAACAAATATATATATATGAGTTCACATTGCATATTACAATGTACATGTTTGTTTTTGTCTTGAAATAATAAGAAAAAGAATTTGTTCAAAGTTGTTTTATATTTTAGTTTGTTATATTGGGAAAAGTTAAATAGTACAACTCTTTGCTTGGATTCTCATTCCATTGGTTTCATAGCAAAGGTATATAAATTAAACTTTTCACAAAACAAACTATCTACTCTTTTGGTTACTGATGAGGGCTGGTGACTCGACCCGAAACAGCTATATAACCTGTTATACAGATTATAGATCAATTTTTTGAAACATATGTGGCAATTTTTTTTTTCCTTTATTTAAAGTAAAAACATTTGAGCTTGACCCTGATTAAGTTCTAACTCAATCACTAAAAAAAAGTTTAAAAATAAGTTTTTTGGCTTATTTGCATCTGAAATTTTTTTGCATCCTCATAAAATTAACGAAAGTTAAATTTATCACTTTCGGGTTGTATATATACTCGCTGCTCCCAGTAGTGTTTGCATTTTAAACTACTTGTTATTTTGAGCATGGCAACACCAATATCAGCTGTGTTATGATAAGAAGTTAGTATAATATATGCGGTTTATGAAATGAGTCGATTTACAACGTAGGGGAAAATTAGAAGAGGAATGCTCGGAGAAGATTAGCAATTTTTACCGAAAAATCATCTTTTCTGACGAAGCTCATTCACATCTCGGTGGTTACGTCAACAAGCAAAATTTTCGCAGCTGGGGCACGGAAAATCCATAAATGACTGCTGAACGATGCCCTCTTTTGTGTGGTTTTTAGGACGGCGGTATCATTGGGCCACGGTGAGCGCTACCGTGCAATGATAACCGATTATTGTAGCACATTTTCGAAGATATGTACATGGACAACATTTAGTTTCAAGAGAATGATGCACCGTGCCACCTAAGCCTTGAAACAATCGATCTTTTGCGTTGCACATGTGAAAATCGCGTTATTAGCCGTTTTGGCGATGTGGATTGGCCACCGCGCAGGTGCGATTTAACCCCGTTTGACCACTATTTGTGGGAAGCTATTATGGAGGACTGTTACACTATTCGCCCAGCGTAGATTTAGGCACTAAAAAGGACTTAGTACAGTCATACATACTCGCGGATATGTACTGAAAATTTGGTTGAACGTATGGGCTACTGAAAGACCAGTCGAGGAAATCGATGGAATGAAATAGTGTGCCATAATTAGCCGCAAGGATTGTAATTTCAAATAAAAAAAACCGTATAAGAAAGAAGCTTATAGCCAAATCAAAATGCAATACTTATATGGTTCACCCTGTATTATTAATCTACATACAAAGTCGGTTTAGTTTCACCATTTATAACTCAAGAACGTCTGGTTGGATTTAAATTTTAATTTCTGATTTGTTGAATTTTTCTCCGCCTCGAATAGGAGACTAACTATTAAAACTAGCAGGTTCCAGCACTTGAAATTTTATTTTTTCTTTTAATAAAGATCCTAATCCACAATTCAATTAATTTTAAAGGAAGAAAACAAACTCAACACATTAACACAAACATATTAACGAATTTAATAAACACGCACATAGCATTGTATAATTTTATGTATGTGTTAGTAGCAAATTTAAACGATCATAACTCCAAAAAAATGTTCCACACGATGAAAAACTGTAAATCTGGTAAACAGCTTAAAATAAATACCTTTCAAATGATAAATTTTTTGTTAAAATCGGAGTAAAACTGTGAAACTTACATCGGTCACCAGAAAAACGCCTTGCCTATTAATATTATAGATATCTGAAAAACGAGGCATGGCGCCTCAGCACTCAAAAAATTCTTGCATTGAAGCGAAAAAAGGAGCAGAGATGCCCTAATATTGAACAGATCCAATCTAAGACTCCTATGTGGGGCACTCACAGGAAATTATGCGTGCAACTACATCCTATACAAAATGCATTTGGCTGTCTGGAGGATGATGAAACCATGGAGCATATACTGGCAAAGTGTCCAGCGTTTGTATATCTAAGGCACAAACTTTTTGGCGAATCTGAAATCAGGGAGGAGGCATACAAAACATTGGCGGTGAAGGATATCATCAAGTTCCTAAACGCTGTGATGAACTAATAAAACAGGAGAGAACAAGAATCTGAAAGAGGGTGCACAATAGATCTACTTGGTCGCAGTGCAGGAGGGAATAACACTCAACCCGACAACATCGTAAGTCGTAAATCGTAATATTCAATATCACTCTCTCGAGTATTATGACAGACAGAGCTTTACATATTTGTGTGAGATCATCACACATCACACGTGTCATCTCCTATCCAAAGTGTATTTTAAATATCCTATATCTTGAGTAATATTAAACGGAGAATCGCAATACTTTGTGTGATTTCACAAAGCCTTGCTGAAAATGGGCGGAATCGTATACGTAGGCGTGACACCTCCCCTACGAAGTAAACACTAACACTACGGTGACAGGGAGAGCTTCGCAAATTTGTAGGAAGTCATCTGTTACTATTGTGAGTAACAGTGTTGAAAATGGGCGAGATCGGAAAAACGGGCGTGCCACCAACCATACAAAGTGAATTTTCAATATCACATATCTTTAATACTATGAAAGGGAATGCTTTACAAATTTGTGTGACTTCATTTGTTATCAGGATAGGATGAATGGGCTTAGACTTCCCTTACAAAGAAATTATTGAATATCACACATCTCGAAAACTATAACTTTTTGAATTCACTTGATTTGCCAAGTCTTCCTCCATATAGTTTGCTCTTGCTCACCAATTATACTGCTCCGAAATCTTAATGCACCAAAATTATATAAGGAACCGCAGTTCGTTATCAAGAAAATATTGGATAACATTATTGAATCGACAATTATCAATGACTAATTCAGAGGAGTGCATATTATATTGTCAATTCCTCTGGCATACACAATGCCAATCAACATCTCAAAATGATGTGGTCTTGAATTGGTATAGAAATGATCAAAATGTATACAGTCGTATCAACGAGGCGTTCAAAAATATATTGTAAATTATGTTTTTTTTTTAACTTGTTTCACTTTAAACATAAGCCCACCTAGAAATTCCTACGAAATACCCACAACTTATAAATCGTCTATTAAACAATTACTTAATTGTACATTTTTAATCTTGGGTCAGCCATAAACAAAATGCTAAAATAGAACATAAAATAAACTTAACACACAAAAAAGTTTAATGCAATTTAAAACTTTTGCTAATCATGAAAGGAACAACAATAAAACGACAATTTCCGATATTTGAAAGAAAACTTAAACGACAACAGCAGCACATACTCGTCGTATGCTTTACTTTAAAATACTGGGTACATTTTTAACAAATGTATGCAATAAAACTACAACAATTCAGCTTCACCTTTTGGGGTCAATAAGCAAATATGGCAAAAAAAAAAAAAAAAAACAAGAAAAAATCAGCAGCAGACACGGTTTTGAAAACTGAACTGAAAAGACAAGAGACATACTGATAGACAGACATACAGACAGACGAAAAGCCAGACAGACGAAAAGAGCTTATGTGGAGTGTTTTAATGTTAAACGAGTGCAATTGGTGCATGTGTATGTGTGTATTGATAGAATGTTCAAAATTGTTGATAGAATTAAATAATGTACACGAATATTAATACAGAAAAAAATATATATATATACATATAAATACATATGTATATATTGTTTTAAAAATAGAAACAAGAAAAAATATTAAATGAAAAATCTAATTAAAACTGTTCAGTCTCTGATATGCTTTGACATTTCTGTCGATTGTGTTACCAACCTGTGTTGCCAACTAAAATAATCTGTGCTCTCTTAGCTCTGGTTACACATTACAAATCCCATTTAAGTAGTTGTGGCCGCAAATTTGTTACCAATTGAATCATTCGGTTGGAACAACCAAAATATTGGATTACCAGCGCGATTTTCTTGTTCAGCGGAACAGTTTATATAAAAAAAATGATATTGAAATTTGCTTCACAAAATGTCAGTTGCATAGTGTTATTAAAGCAGAATTTCACTTGAGAGAACTGAAATTCAGAAGTGAAAACAGAAAATCAGCTAATTTAAAAATATAATTCAGTTATTGTTACCCAGTTTTAAGACCCGTTTTTCTGTTTGATATGTTGTGTACATATCTATAATATTAATAGGCTAGGCGATTTTTTGTTCCCGATGTTTTGTTCTACCGTTTTATTCCGATTTTGACCAAACGTATATTATTTGAAAGGTATTTCTTTTTAGCTGTTCACTAGATTTACAGATTTTTAAATTTTTCCCTTTATTTTGAGTAAATTGCATTTAAAGTTGCTACTAACACACACATAAAATTATACATATGCTATGTGAGTTTATTATATTTCTTAATGTGTTTGTTAATGAGTTTATCTTCATTCACAATAATAATGAACCAAAAAAGTGTTGGTTTGTGAATTGGCTAAGTTGAAAAATAAAGTTGCGTAGAAACTGCACTCGAATTTTGAGCGCTGGAATCTGCTAGTCAGGAATTATTAGTTTACTTCAGAGTTTGGAAGATATGTCTAAAGGACAATATTTTCGTAATTACTTTAGGTATCTTACTGTTGGTACAAATAAACGTCTTTGAATAATATTTGATTTGCACAGATATTCTTAATTCAGATGAGTTTAAGGAATATTAGCAACTGTTGTAACTCTTCAAAAAAAAACTCATGGAATAATCAGTTCGGAATATTTTGTGAAATGTTTCAAATATTATTTATCTATGACATTAATAGGCAAGGCGATTTCTTGTGACCGATATAACAATTTTAGTTACCAACCGATTTTGACCAAAAATACCCCATTTGAAAGGTATTTATTTATAGCTGTCCACCATATTTACAGATTTCCATAGTCTGGAACATTTTATTGGAGTAAAATGCATTTAAAGTTGCTATTAACACACACATAAAACTCATATTTAAGCTTCAAATAAAAAACTATACAATGCTGTGTTTGTATTTATTAAATTTGTATTGAATTGTGAATTGGCTAAAATTGATTAGCATACCTTTAGGCTCTTAGAACATTATTTGTTAGCAACCCCAGTTATATATCTTCTGTGTGTTCAATAAATATTTATAATTGAATGAAAAAATAAATTTTCCTAGAATTTGCACTTGAATTTCGAGGACTGGGCTCTGCTAGTATAATATTAATATCTACACTTAAGACACATTTGAGGAATTGTCTGACTGTGAAGGTGCTGAAAATGTATGTTCTAGTCTAGAAGACTGTCTTTCTGTCTTCCTCTCTGAAAAAGGATACGAATTATAGAAGTTAACAGCGTCTGTGATTATACCCATGCTTCAGAATATCGAAATCTTTTCTAACATCTTTAAAATATCTACTTATTTAAGATTTCTGTAGTAACTTAAGACATATTTGAGGAAATTTTCAGGAGGTGCTGGGAAATATTTATAAAGAGTGAGATCTATTTCATCATTCATTTTATTAAAAGTAACAACAATTTAACAGGGTTGTCATTAAACATAATAACTGATATATTTTTCAAAGATAAATTGATCAGAAAATCTGAAAGGAAAACCGTGTGTTAAGATTTTTCGATATCACTCCTTAATTGAAACTTCTCAACAAAATCCATTTGGTCTCACTTAAAATTACCAAAAGAGATAAAAGTCAGCCATCGAACTGTTTCCAGAGCCATAAATGGTATCAAGATCAGGAAGAAAGAAGGGTACAATGGACATAAGTAGAGTCAAAAAACCGTAAACATCTTTAGAAAATCTCTGGCCGTAAAGCAGCTCGATTAGCGAATACTCGGATTTTTTTTTTTTTTTGTTCACAAATTTAAGAAGTACAAGGTTCAAAAAGTTCCAGATAGGAACGAGCTTAAGAATTTGCGGGCAAAAAGTTAGAACAAAGATACTTAAATCGAATTTTATAAAAAAAAAAATACATCTGCTGCATATATTCTGGCAGATTTTTCTTAGTTCCCAGGTCATGATTTTTATGTCGCTGCTGCTTGAGGAAATATTGACGAAAAATATTGGGTCTAAAAATTTTCTTATGGCCATCTATTGCCAACCAAATTACTGTGTAACTAAAAACCGAATTTCGAATTGATTCCAGTAACAATTCTGTTTCGTTAACATTTAATTGTTTATTATATTAGGAAATGGTTGATACAATCGAATTTTGGCGAATTTTTTTCTGTGCGTACAAAAACGACTGCTGCCATATTTAAGACAACATGCTTGAATGGTAGCTGAACATAATATCATTTTCCTAGCAAGGGAGGCGAATCCACTAAAACTGCCCAGAGCTAAGACCAATGAAGAGATATTGGGCCTTAGTTAACTGGAAGATGACCAGCACAATAATCATATCCCAGCAGATGGCAAATTTGGAAGCAAAAGAATCGCAAACAAGTTAAAAATCTATAATGGAAGACAACCCGGAGAAGGTTGATAGCTCTGTTCACAAAACCAGATAAATCACTTTTAAAGAATACTAACCAACTAAAGGATAAAATTTATTAGTTTAACGACTTCAAAAATAAAAAAAATAAAAAAATATTTATGCGTAAAATTAAATCCATTAGCGAAGCCATCAAAATACATTGCACTTGAAACCAATATGTCTCTTCTGACTTTAGGAGAAATATTTAAAAAAATAAACAGTCATTATTTTATACCATTACATTCCTCCTAGATTTGAGATTTATACCACAATATGCAAATTTCTTGATGGGATTTAAATAAAAGTTTTTTCGATGACCTATCTAACGCATTTAAAATTAGGCCCAAATATTGTCAATTTCTTCGGTAATTGAGGTGTGAACTTGGGAAATACTTAATTTTAACTTTAAAGCTATCAAAATGGGAATAATTTTTTTTATTAGACCGGTACTCCTCTGAAGTACGAAAAAAAATAATGTTTCATAATCTAATCTTTTGGATAAAATTAATCATTAATCGGTTATAAGAATTCATATTCCTCTTTAAGAGTTGAAAAAATCGGAAAAAAATATTTTTGATGAAACGCCCTAATGCCCATTTCAACTCCATCTAAATTTATTTATTTAATGAACACACTAAAATCTGCTGAAAGATCTCAACTAATAAAAAAAATTAAAACCCTTTATTTATATATGTATTGTATTTTCTTTTATTTTAATTTAAGAAGATTGGTCGTCTTCATCCTCTATATGCTTTTCGGCTATATTCTCAAATTAACAAATTCTAATTTTTGGAGCAGCTTTCATCAGCTCAGTTAGCAGTAAAGATTATAACTCTTAGTTTATCAAAAGCGTTAAAACAATCGTTTACAAAAGTATTCATTTATTTATGTATACTAGCAGATCCGAGCCCCCAAAAATTTTATTTTTTCATTCACAAATAATTTTATAAGAGCCTAAAGGTATGCTAATCAATTTTAGCCAATTCAGAATTCAATACAAATTTAATAAATACAAATACAACATTGTATAGTTTTTTTATTTGAAGCTTAAATATGAGTTTTATGTGTGTGTTAATAGCAACTTTAAATGCATTTTACTCCAGTTATGTATCTTCTGTGTGTTCAATAAATATTTATAATTGAATGAAAAAATAAATTTTCCTAGAATTTGTACTTGAATTTCGAGGGCTGGGCTGTGTGCTTCAGCCCACTGGCCAAATTGTCCATGCACATGATACTCGTTTGGCTTTAATTCTTGCACAATTTGAATCTTAAAAGCTCGTAAAGCAAGATTCTTTCGTAAAATCTTCAATGAATGGATATATCCCCTTTTTCTGTCAACGGCGCCGAATTGGTTGTTGTGGGTCCTTTTCAATGCTTTGCTGTACAGCGGCTACAGCTTGTTTGATGCTTGTTTTTTTGGCGTCTTACGGGATACAAATTGTCATTAAGAGTAAGTGTGGTGGGAAAACGATCCACAGTTTTTCGAATTAGCCGCTCTGATGGACGATTATGACTACCATAAGTTTGATAAACAGAACAGGCGTTGCGCTCATGTAAGTTTATCCATGATGAATGGCAAACCAAACTAAACAAAAGGCAAGTATCAGCTGTCAAATCGGTTGTCAAGTAAATCAGTCTTACCAACTCAAAGTTGGGAACATCTAAGAAAACAACCTTTAGCAGTAGTAAATTACGATTCGTCGGACAAGGGTTGATTTCGTCGCCTCTTGTTTTTCAGATAAGAGGAAACACGTGTCGGTGTTTGTTTCACTTAGGTTATGTACCTAAGTGCACACGTTCTTTTTATATTTAGTTTGTAATCCCCACACAATGTGTGCAACCAGTCCTGGTATATGAGTATTTAATATATTGAGTCAGCCTCTGCCTAGTAACAGAAAATTAAAACAAAAAAAAACATCCAAATTTGTTACCAACCGAATTGCGATAAAGTTAAAACCCAAATTTTGGAGATGATGACAATTACAATTCTATTGTCTTAATAGTAGCAAATGGTTAACCATTGAAAACGGTAACTATTGATGTAATCGAGAATTCATTTATTAAACTTTAGAACAATTCGGTTGGTAAATATTTTACTGTGTACAGCTATTGAATCAAGAGAACATTCTGTAATTTTTAGATTTGCTTAACTTCTTTCTATGTAGTAAAATTAAAAGCTTTATAACTGATTACACATGAATATGTAAATTTGATATACAAAAAACGTGGAAAAAATCAAGTTAAACTATTTAAAATCGGTACACGTTAACGACATGTTAATTATCAAGCATTTGAGTTGGCGTCACATGAAAATTATATTAAAATGACATTTATTAAATAACACAATATGTGTGATAACAACACCCAAACACCAGTTTGTTGATTGAACAACGACGCGACCACAACACGACTACACGACTAAGTTCAACAGGGCTAAAAACGAAGCAAGCTCCTCCAATCAGCAATAATTGTTACATATTTACAAACTTTGTAAAAAAAAAAAGCTTATAACAGATGTGTTGTAACGATGCTAAGTGTAGTCTATTTCAAACAATCGCGTTTTACTGTGAATTTTTTATTTTTTTTTTTTTTTCGTTCTTTTGTTTTTATTAATGAAGTCTCACTCTCTGTCTGACATATTGATATCAGCAAACAGAAGTAGAAAAGTAAACAGTAGTTAGTCGTCGTCGTCGTCGTCTGGTTTGATTGGTACAAACAGACATGTGTGTTTGTTTGACAAGCCACCATCCACCATATAAGGTGCCGTTAATACATTAACTCAATTAAGTCGTAAATATGTGATGATCTTAAAAAATCGATTAATTGTTATTAAAGCTCCAAGATAATTTTAAATGTTTCGTTTGTGAGTATATTTAGTTGTTCAAGAAATGTTGATGTCAAAATAAAGCGGATAGACAAATCTTTTTTTAATATTTTATGATGATTTGTAAACAATGCAAAAGGTCATACATTATTTTTTATAGGAAATAATACACACATAGAAAAGATAAGTGGAAAATCGGATACCACTGAAAACAAATAAATAAAGTGATTATAATTTGTATTGTAGTTCCTCATTATTTTAAAATGCAAAAGATTTCCTTCTTTAAATCCCATATAAACATAATTCCTATAAAACGAAAACGATTTGCAGAAAATTTTCCGAAAACAATTTCCCGAAAATAATTTCCCGAAAATAATTTCCCGAAAACAATTTCCCGAAAACAATTTCCCGAAATTACAATTTCCCGAACACAATTTCCCGAAATTACAATTTCCCGAACACAATTTCCCGAAATTACAATTTCCCGAAATTACAATTTCCCGAAATTACAATTTCTCGAAATTACAATTTCCCGAAATTACAATTTCCCGAAATTACAATTTCCCGAAATTACAATTTCCCGAAATTAAAATTTCCCGAAATTAAAATTTCCCAAACACAATTTCCCGAAATTACAATTTCCCGAAATTACAATTTCTCGAAATTACAATTTCCCGAAATTACAATTACTCGAAATTACAATTTCCCGAAATTACAATTTCCCGAAATTACAATTTCCCGAACACAATTTGCCGAAATAACAATTTCCCGAAATTACTATTTCTTCAAAAAGCTTGTTCATGACATTTCCGAAACAATACCATCAGAAATTCCGGTCGAAACGCGAGCAATCAGTTCATGACCACTTGATGTAGTGACCCTATGTACCCTACCGGTACAGTGTTTTCCTCGGTAATGGATACAACGACAATAAACGCTATCAACGGACTGACCGTCGCCATGATACAAGAAACCATTCAAAAGCAACCTCGGTTTACCTTTTTCGCTATCGACGAGTGGCATAGTAACTGTGTATTACAACCCAAATAACGAAAAAAAACTTTGCTATGCAAGGTGGTAACAATTCCGTAGCAGCTACTGCATGGGCAGGATGTTATGGAGAGAGAGAGAGCGTTATCCGTCTGAAGTGTTCAAATTCACAAGTGTTCAAATTCACAATGAAAAAATAAGCGTATGACACTCCAATAAATAGGTCCGGATGACGAGGGAGGGTGGAAGAGGATGGGCGCGGTGCTGGGTGGGGGAATTGTTTTTTCGAGAAGTCGTATACTCGGGAAATTGTTTTTTCGAGAAATCGTATGCAGCAAGTTGTATTTTCGGGTAATTTTTATTTTTTTATGGGGTAAATCAAGAATATATGGGAAGTTGCAAACTAAAAATAGGGAAATTGTAATTTCGGGAAATTGTTTTCGGGAAATTGTGATTTCGGGAAATTGTTTTCGGGAAATTGTATTCGGGGAATTGTTTTTTCGGGAAATTGTTTTTTCGGGCAATTGTTTTCGGGCAATTGTATTTGGGAAATTATTTTCGGGCAATTGTTTTTGGGAAATTTTCCGCAGAGGAACGAAAACACCTGGATTAGCAAAATAAGTTCTGTTTACCAACCAATCAAAGTCTTTATAGAATTTATTAAAGAATTACAATTTCGGCAACTAAATTAAAAACAGTATAAACATGAATCAGTCCTAATTACACAGTACAACAGCCATTATCGGGCGGGGTGTGAAATTCCAAGTCAGGGTGAAAGTACTAGGCCAAATAGTAATACCTCCAGCTCAAACTTTTTGTATGACCTATTATTGTTGGTACAACACTATTCAATAACGACTGAGAATACGCCATATAGAGGATTGTGCGTTGGTTATAAATAAATAAACTGAAAGTCATTTCTGATTTACAATTATAACAATTGTCGACGAGGATTTTAAAGAAAATACGCAATGTCTACTTTGGAGAATGTTATTTGACAGCTTTTTCTTCAACAGCAGCAAGTTGCAGCCCGTCAACAAGAATTAATATAAGAAGAATTAATAGCAGTTCCAGATTCTCCACAATCACAACATCAGGAAGTTTTGATGAACATAATTGCCAGAAATATCCAAGAATTTCTCTATGATCCAGATGAAAATTTAATATTATCAAAGTGGTTCAGTCGTTTTGAAGAGCATTTTTTGGAAGACGCTAAGAGTCTTGATGACAGTTCAAGAAGCCGATTGCTTCTTCGAAAATTAAACCAAAATGAATTCACAAAATATGTTAATTTTTTACTTCCAAAAAAGACAAAGGATTTGGATTTTAATGAGACCGTAGAACAACTCAAATATTTGTTTGATAAAAAAGAATCGTTGTTCAGTATTGGATACAAAGATAAAAAAAAATAAACAAAATTAGTTGGAAGATTTTGTAAGTTATGCATAATTAATAAACAAACAGTGCGAACAGTTTGTAAATGGTCAAATGCCAAAGATGAGCTAAAATGTGCTTACTTATGTTATAAACTTTTATCCAAATTGGACAGTTCTTCCGAAAATATTTCACTTGAGGTTCTTGTAGCTGAAGCTAAATGTCACAAATCGCTAAAAGAAGATATCAAACTGGTCGGAAATCATGCTTCATCAGTCAGTATGGTGTGTTCGGAAAACCAGGCTTGAGTGCAGAAAATTTACAATAGCAAAAACCAGCAATACCAATCAATAAACAAGACACAATCTCCAATGTTGGTAATGCGGTGCCATACATTTTCTTAAAAATTGCAATTATTCAAATCACAAATGCAAAATATGCAATAGAATTGATCATAATGATGGTCACTGTGCATGTTTTAGCCACAGTGACAAGCAACAAAAAGAAAAGGCTAGTAAACATGCGGATTCCACTAAGAATTTTTCTTCCCAATTGGTTACTATCGTTTCAGATCACACGTCAATCTAGTACAAGTCACACATTATCAAGAAAATTTATCACAATTAATATTTTCAACAATCAAATACATATTTTCAACAATCAAATACAATATCCAAGTTAAATTGGGAAAAGTTATACAGTCCAAAACTTATTCAATGTTCCCGAAGTCCTTCTGATGCATCAAATAACACATTAATTTTCAACATCTTGAAAAGTCTGTGACTTCAAAGATATACGTCGCAAACTCTTCTAGGCTCAACGTTTTTATACCCTATACCACTATGTGGTTTGGGTATAATGACTTTGTGCTGCTGTTTGTAACAACCAAAAATATTTGACCTACACCCATCTTTAATTATACCGATCAAATCAGAATCACTATCTGATTCGATTTAACGATGTCCGTCCGTCCGTCTGTGTGTCCATGTAAAGTTTGTAATCAAACTGCAGGTCGCAAATATGAATATATTTTGATGGAATTTGGTATGTAAGCTTTCATTGGCCATAGGATGAACGCTACTGAAATTGGTGAGAATCGGTCCATGTTCAGACCTAGCCCCCATACAAATGACCCCTATGAAATCGACATAAATTGCCATAAGATCCAAATTGTCATATAGATCTTACTCAAATTGGGTTTGTATGCGTTTATTACATCCATTAATGAGTAGTCTAAAAATGATCCCTGGGAACAACTCTTAGCCATAGGCCCCATATAGAGCTGCTTCCCGATCTTCACTTAAATCTATCAAAAAACAAAAATATTGCACTGATTCTTCTCAAATTTTGTTTGTATATATTTTTGCAAAATACAAGAGACTTTACCAAACATAGTCAGGATCGTTCCATTTTTGGGCCTAGTCCCCATATAGATATAGCATCCGATATGAACTTTTTCATATCTGCAGCCAAAAAAAATTAATAAAAATTTTAATTCAAATTTGGTTTATGCTTATTTTCTATATCCAGTTAGTTGGGCCTAAGAGATAGGGTCTCTAAACGCATGGAATAAGGTATCATATAGTCGGTCTCGACCGACTATAATTTTCTTACTTGTTGGTATTGATCTTATGGAAAAATTTGGATATTGGAATTGTCCTATCAATTTAATTTGTTCTAATATTTTTGCAAATATTAATAAAGATACCGTATTTGATAATATCAAGAAACAATATCCAATAACAATAATAACCAATTTTCAAGCCAAAAGGTCAGTACCATATGCTGTATTAAACAAAGTAGAAGAGAATTAAATCGACTTCAAGCTGCAAATATAATCACACCCATTACACATTCAGACTGGACAACCTAACAATAAGATACGAATTTTTGGAGATTATTCCGCTGGTTTAAATTCATGTGTAGAAAAGAACCAGTATCCGATCCCCCATGTATATGACATATTTTCACAAATGTCAAATTGCACGATCTTTAGCCCATTAGATCTGTCTGATGCTTATTTTCAAATTGAAGTAGATGATGCCGCTAAAAAGATATTAACAGTTGATACTCATAAAGTGCTATTCGCATAAACAGACTTCTTTTTGGAGTCATGTCAGCACCAGGTGCTTTCCAACAAGCATTGGAAAAAGTTTTATCTAGCCTTGATGGCGTCATAACATATCTAGATGACATAATAATAGCCATTGCAACTATTGAAGAAAATTACAAATTAATAATAAAGGTATTCGATCGTTTTAATGATTACGGTTGGACAATTAATTGGGACAAATGTGAAATTTTTCAAACTTCAATTAAATACCTTGGATATATATTAGATTCCAACGGAATTTCTCCTGATCCCAAAAAAAAAATCGAAGTTATCCAAAATTTACCCAGACTCACAAATGTTTCGGAATTAATATCATTTTTGGGGGTCCGTTAATTATTATGGAAAATTTTTAAAAACTTTGATAAAACTTCGCTATCCTTTAGACGAACTCCTAAAAAACGACGTTGAATGGAAGTGGAATGAAAAATGTGAAAATTCTTTTCAAGCATTTAAAAAATTTTCCAATAACAGTAGCTGCAGATTGTCCGTCTTCTTTAAATAATAAACCAAAATATGAAATGTCGATTGATTTTACTCGATATCGAATGCGACGATTTTCCCCCTCATTCAATATTACAAGCGGTTTACAATTACACTCAAGAAAGGTTGGCCTTTATCATCTCAAAATCTATAACCAGAATTATTACAATTTTTCAATAGACGTGAATCACCCTACGTTGTTGATGAATGTTTAATGGAGAATGGAGAACGTATAATTATACCAATTTAGAAAAAAAACTTTTAAAACAACTTCACCGAGGCCATCAAGGTATAGAGAGAATGAAAATAATCGCAAGATCGTACATTTATTAGCCAGGTATTGACACAGATATTTCCTTATATGTATGTTAAGCAATGTGCCGGATGTTCTTCTGCTGCAAACTCTCCAAAGAAAACCGAATTAAGTTCATGACCACTACCACACGCAGTATTAGACCAACTGCATATCGACATAGCTGGAACTATTAGAGGTAATAGGTAATAGGTCTGCAACAACATCAACATATCACCCTCAGTTCAATGGACAAGCAGAACGATTCGTTGGCACTACTAAAAGATCTTTATATAAAGCTTACGAGGAAAATTCAAGAAATGATAAACTTGATTTATTTGTTTTTCTTGGTCAGTGTCGCTTAACTCCAAAACCAAACATTCCTGAAAATAAATCACCAGCTGAATGGTTTATTGGGAGATATTTAAGATCACAAATGCACCTTTTAAAAGTGGAGAGAAAAGAAGTGCCCCTTAAAGATACTGAAATGGAATATTCGTATAACAGAAAACATATTGGCCAATGAATTCCATTTAGTGCCGTTTTTGTTCCAAAATACTATAGATTTCAGTGCCACTTTTATATTATATTTTGGAACAAAAGCGTCACTATCGCTCAGTAAATATTTACCTATTAAACCCAGGGACATAACATTCGGTAGTAAAGGGGAGATTCTTATTTTGGATACAGCTCCAAAAAAATTTTCTTTGGCATCGAGGGATCGGTTTGGTTACTATCCGACATATGGTTAAAGTCAATGTATTTCGGGGTATTAATTTCATTGGAAAAAAGATTGAAAAAACGTTGCAAATTGGCTGAAAAACCTTCGAAACTCTTAGTTTTTAAAACATTTTTTCGTTAGAACACATACACACAGAAAACGATTCATTGTGGCTACCGAATTTGTTACCAACCGAATTAAGATGGTGCTAATAACCGAATTTCGAGTTCACTATGATTACAGTACTGTTGTCTGAACAGTAAATATTTTATCGTAATAGAAAATTGGGAGATGCTAATAAATTTCTGTTTTTACAGTCGAAAATACAGTTTTTCCACTTTAGAACAATTCGGTTGGAGAATATTTTTTCTCTGTGTACACACAGAAAAAAGATTGGTTGGAATTCGGTTACGACTAGCAAAATTTGTTAAGGTAATATTAATATTTATTGTGATTCTTTAATGTATCAAAATATATGTAATAGATAGATATTCTTCTATAACTATCGTATAAATACAATTCATTAAGAATGAACGAAAGCCTTTTTGTAAATTACCAAACAAATTAAGTTGAGGCAACCTAATTAAAACAAGAATAATATGTCCCAATCCTAAATATTGGTGACTTCAACCACTAATTTTATTATAAGAACATATTTCAAACTGAAAATTGGTAAACATAGAGTACTACACACAGAAAAAATATTCACCAACCGAATTGTTCTAAAGTGGAACAACTGTATCTTCGACAGTATAGACAGAAATTTAATAGCATCTCCCAATTTTCTATTACGAAAAAATATTTACTGTTAAGACAACAGAACTGTAATCATAGTGATTCCGGAATTCGGTTATTAACACCATCGCAATTCGGTTGGCAATAAATTCGGTAGCCACAATGAATCTGTTTTCTGTGTGTATGTATAAAATTTGTATTAAGAATTGTTTTTTACCCTCTTTTGATATTTCTAACCGAAAGGAAATTCTATAAATAAATTTCTGTTGTAAATACAAAAAAAAAAAGTTAAGAATATAATTAGCCAGACCAAATTTGTTGAGTTATGCAATAATTTATTTTATGTGAGAAAGTGCCAAAATTCTTAACAAAAATGGATGAACAACAAATATCCGTTAATCTAGAAACCGAAGATATATGTAATTGTTCCACATGGCATGATTTTTTTCTTGGTGTGTTTGGTGAAAGCATAGGAAACAAATCTGTCATACAATAGCTCACTATCAATATATCGAACGTAGGTATGTAGAGATACTCAGAAGATATTCGAGTAAATGTAAAAGTGCTTAATTTTCGATTACAATATTGCAGTAAATCAATACGAGCATATACTGGCGTAATGTCTATGAGGACGTACACAACCTGGAAGTTGGTTCTCCCGTTGTCATCAGCACCTCAAGATGTATGCAGATATATATTTATGTCTACGCACGAATAATATAAAATTCTTTGTCTTAGACGAGGCATGTGAACACCTCCAAGACGTATTCAATGACCAGAACAGATCTTTGATGCATTCAAGATGCTTACTACAGATTTTTTCGATTAGTACTCCATTCCGTAATGTAAGACAGTCGTTGTTGCATGCGTGAACCTTTAATATTCTAGTAAAGAAGAGAGAATTCACTCTGGAAGATAACAAGCAGTTTTGCGTGCATTTCAAACAAGAAACTATTTTCTGTATATCACGATAATAAGTCGAAATTGACAAATTGCGATTGGGTAAGTAATATGCTGATACTTATACTACGAATTGTACAGACCTGGACACATTATTTAAATTCATTCTTTTAGAAATGACAATATGTGCAGATATAATGAAAGTACAATATTGTATTATATAGGATCATATAATGGAGCCAAGGATACATCTTTTGTTTATCATATAATATATTATTTTATTTAATTTAATGTAAAATTATTTAATTATTAATCATAAAATAAATATTAATAATAATTTTTGATTTTTCTATTTCATATGTATAACTAAAAAAAAAACCCGAAAAACGGTTATGACAATCAATAATTTAAATTAAGTATTCCATTGTATCAACTAAATATCACAATTCATACAATCGAATTTATATATAAATAGAGTAATCACAACAGAATAATGTGATAGTACACTGGACTAGCAAAATTCGGTTGGCAACAAATTCGGTTGCAACAACAAATCCGTTTTTTGTGTGTTCATACATACATAATCGTACAACGAAATTTGGAAATTTTTCCATAAAAAAAAAGGACAATATGTTGGGTTTTCTACACGTATACGCTTCATTGACTCTGATTTTATTATTTACTAGCTGTTTTTACCCGGTCTTGCCCCGGATAAAAAGGCCTTTGACTTGAAAAATGGTTCACTATGCTTACCAGGCATTGAGTACTTAGTCCCCAATTAACAAATTCCCCAATAAAATGAACTTTCTCCCCAAAAATTTGTATGGGCAGCAAATTCATTTTTTATTTCAATTAAAAATTTTTTGATTTTTTAATTTAGAAGTTTTTTATAAGATGCTGCAGCAAAAATGCTTCAAAAATAAGCTGCGAGACCGCTTTAAGTTTTTTTTTCAGTTTATTAATAAACATCAAATATAACGGAATGGTTCGCAAATTAAAGGAATCAGAACTTTTAAAAATTGAATTACTTCATTCAATAAGTGATCATCATTGAGCAGAGACGTCAAATTCAAGTTTCAGAAATGAAAGACTAATGCGACGTTTAATATTGTGTCGCAAGGTTTCTTTAAGCAACTGCTTATAGTATACGTGTGGCCTATTTTGATCAACAGGTAATTACTTCACATACGTACACACAGAAAAAAAAATTCGCCAACCGAATTGTTCTAACTATTAATAACTGAATTTTCGATTGTATCAACAGAAATTCTATAATAACAAACCATAATTTATTTTGATACAATTTTTACTGTTAAGACAATAGAATTGTAATTGCAATCAATTCAAAATTCGATTATTATCTTCATCGAAATTCGGTTGGCAATAAATTTGGTAGCCACAACGAATCTATTTTCTGTGTGTAGATAAAATTTATCATACGACATTTCACTAAGCTGTGTTCCGCGAGCGAGTCGCATCCGCTTTCGCACATTTGGCAGCCACACCCGTGCTGCCGCGCTGTTGTTGTCAACTTATTTTAATCGCCAAAATATATTTTTCAGATCATTGCGATATTTTAGCTGAGCTGTGTTCCGCGAACGCGTCGCGTCCGCGCGTTTGGCAGCCACACCCGTGCTGCCGCGCAGTTGTTGTCAACTTATTTTAATCGCCAAAATATATTTTTCAGATCATTGGGAGATTTTAGCTGAGCTGTGTTCCTCGAGCGCGTCGCGTCAGCATCCGTCGCGTCCGCGCGCCTCGCGCCGCTTCCTCGCAGCTACTACCCGTGCTGCCGCTTAGTTCTCGTTAACTTATTTTAATTCCTAAAACATATTTTTTAGAGCATTGTGATATTTTAGCTGAGCTGTGTTCCGAGAGCGCGTCGCGTCCGCATCGGTCGCGTCCGAGTCCGCGGTCGCGCGCCGCTTCCGCGCATTTGGCAACCACACCTGTGCTGCCGCGCAGCTGTTGCCAACTTATTTTAATTGTCAAAATATATTTTTCAGATCATTCCGATATTCTAGCTAAGCTGTATTCCCCGTGCGCGTAGCTTCCGCGCAACGAAATGATGCTATTGAAAGGAAAACTCATTTTAAATGCATTTATTGTAGGACATATATTGAGAGCAGTATGCAAATGTTCACTAAATTAAAAATATTTAACAAAATTCATTAAATAAAAATATGTAAAAATTTAAAAATGAATTTGGGGAGTAAGTTCATTTTTTATTTCGATTAAAAAAAAATGGGGAATTTGTTCATTTCTTTTGGGTACCTTTTTTTTAAGTTTGGGGAATTTGTTCACCGTGTAGTTATTTCCGTGTGAACCAAATTTCAGAGAAATCCGTTGAAAAGTACAAATTTGTATAGGGAAAAAATATACCACACATCAAAATATGAATTTTATAAGAAAATTGGGCGTAAAAGAAGGCGTGGTCGGTAAAAATCATATGGTGACCTTCCCTGGAATACGTACTAAATTTCGGAGAAAGCCATTGAAAAATAAAAGTTTGTATAGCAATTAAATAAAGAAACAAAAAAGGAAAAAAATAAGTTTTATATACATAGAAGTGGGCGCAAAGTAGGCGTGGCCTGTAAGAAGCATAGTGACCTTTGCTGTAGTATAGAGATAGTGTGACCAAATTTTAGACATCCTTGAAAAATAAAAATTTCTATAGTGAACAAATATACCAAAAAACAGAAAATTAATTTTGTATAAAAAGTGGGCGTAGAAGTAGGCGTGGCCGGCAAGAATCATATGGCTACCTTTCTGGAGTACAGAGATCGTGTGTAGCAAACTTCAGAGCAATCCGTTAAAAAAAATAATTGTGTAGCGAACAAATGTACCAAAAAACAGAATAAGAATTGTATACAAAAAGTAGGCGTGGCCGGTACGAAGAATATGTTGACCTTCCCTGGAGCAGAGAGATCGTGTGTACCAAATTTCAGAGAAATCGGTTGAAAAATGAAAATTTGTATAGTGAACATATATGAATAAAACAGAAAAGGAATTTTACATAAAAAGTGGGCGTAAAAGTAGGCGTGGCCGGTAAAAAGTATATGGCGACCTTTCCTGGGGTATAGAGATCGCGTGTACAAAATTTCAGGGAAATCCGTTGAAAAATAAAAATTTGTATAGCGGTCAAACAAACAAACAAACAAATAAACAAACAAACAAACAGAAAATGAATTTTTTATATATAGATTAATTTATTTTTTGACCTAAAATTATTAAAATTAATATTTTTCCAAATATATTATATATATTTTGCACTAACGTTTTCTTTTCTTTTCTCTTTATTGGAGAAAAATGTCTTTTCGCATGCTATTTTGCTAACGAGTAAAATTTCACACGGTTGCATTCGAATGATCACTCGTTATCGAATTCCAAAATCAGAAATTTATATCTATAATATTAATAGGCTAGGTGATTTCTTGTTACCGATGTTTTGTTCTACTGTTTTATCCCGATTTGGACAAAACGTATATTATTTAAAAGGTATTTCTTTTTAGCTGTTCACCAGATTTAAAGATTTTTTAATTTTTTCATTTGTTTTGAGTAAATTGCATTAAAAGTTGGTACTAACACATACACAAAATTATACGTATGTGTGTTTGTTAAACTTGTTAATGTGTTTGTTAACGAGTTTGTTATCTTCATTCACAATAATAATAAACCAAAAAAGTATTGGTTTGTGAATTGGCTATGTTGTGAATTGGCAAATATAGTTGCTTAGAAATTGCACTCGAATTTCGAGCGCTGGAATCTGCTAGTACATATTATTCGTTGTCGTATAAGAAAATTCCAAAAGTACAAAAATTCGCACTATGGAGCGTATGATGAATATGAATTTTTTTGTTTAATAATTATTATTTGAAAAAAAAATTCTTTGAAAAATATTTCAGTGATTATGTTTAATGTTTTCGTTAACCATTTCTTGTTAGTTTGATTAAAATGAATGGCGAAATAGAAATACGTGTTAAAATTAGTAAACATGTAGGTCAATAAATCAAAGATCTGCCCTCAAACTGTTTCAGTTCATGAGTAGCAATTAGAACTATAAAATTATTTGTTTTTTTTTTAAGCTTTAATATAATTTCAATTGAATAAAAATAATACAAAATTCTAGGTTCAATGGTTTCCTTTCTATTACACTTTATGTATGTTAAGATTTTTTCGATCTCACTCCTTATCTAGAGAAATCTTGATCAAAATAAATTAAACAGAAAAAAAATAAAGGACATTTCCCATAGGTTATAACTCAGTTTTAAAGAAGTGACTTTGACAGAAGATATGATTGAGAATGGATTATTCATTTGTTATATCTGAATTTCTGTTCCCATTAACATAGTTTATGTCATATTAATCGCATTAATAGGGGACTGTCAAGCAATTGTTTGTCGCATATGAAGTAATCCTACTCGATCATATTCATCAGAGTTACGCAATGGTAGTTCAAAGAGCATTGAACTTCTGCCAAAAGAATGTAACCGTTATCTAGACTCCAAATCTTATCCATACAGATATTTTGGATGTCAAAAAGCAACATAAATCAGTTTGGATATATCTCTTAACATTTTTAATAGATGTATGTTGAACCACAAACAAATACTGAAACATTTATAGCCGGTCATCAACTGGTTAAGAATCTATAATATTAATAGGCTAGGCGATTTTTTGTTACCGATGTTTTGTTCTAGCGTTATATCCCGATTTTAACCAAACGTATATTATTTGAAAGGTATTTCTTTTTAGCTGTTCACCAGATTTACAGATTTCTTAATTTTTTCCTTTATTTTGAGTAAATTGCATTTAAAGTTGCTACTAACACATACATAAAATTATACATATGCTATGGGTGTGTTTATTAAATTTGTTAATTAGTTTGTTATCTTCATTCCCAATAATCATAAACCAAAAAAGTGTTGATTTGTGAATTGGCTAAGTTGAAAAATAAGGTTGCCTAGAAATTGCACTCGAATTTCGAGCGCTGGAATCTGCTAATTATTTAATTAATCGATCAAATACAATAACCCGTTTATCGAACAACTTGAGAATTGTGATTTTTCGATTAACAATGGGATAAATCGATTAATTTCAAAAGCAAAATTGTTAAAAGAGAAAAATTCACATTTCCCAAAATCTTTAACTGTAAATGAAAATTTTTTTAAATTTTAAAAATAAATCGCTTTAAAGAAAAAAAGATAAATTATATTGTATTTCAAAAGGATTATTTTAAAAAATTTATACTAATTGTCTAAAACTCTCCGAGGTTTTATGAAACCAATACTGTGAAAATTGGTTTATTTTTACTCAAAAGTCAACAAAGACGACAAGCCATACTTTCAAAACGAAATTTCGAAAGATACTAAAGTTATCGGTCGCCGAAACAAAAACTAGCTCGTGAAAACCAAATTTTTCGAAACGGAAGTAATTTTAATTCATTTTTCATGATGATATTTTTATTTGAATTTTGTCTTAAATATTTATTTATATTTATTTTTTTGTGAAAATACGAAATTAAATTATCAATGCCACAGCAAAAACATTTCAAATCATATTTTAAAAATATCTTTTACCGATATTACTAGAATATGATAGCATACATAACTGAAATCGTTCTTAAGTCGACTTAGGCGGTTATCGCTTGCGACCACAGATATATTAAAAAAAATTTGCTAGAAAATTTTTAAATTTCTTTTTATATAAAAGTAACAAGATAATTTAAGTCGGTCTAGACCGACTATACGATACCATTTGCGTTTAAAAACCCTATCTCTTAGACCTAACTATTTGATATAGAAAATAAGCATAAATTTGACTGATATTTTTATTAATTTTTTTGCCTTCGGATATGAAAAATATATTTCTATATATATTTATATATATATTTATATATATATTTATATATATATATTTATATATATATTTATATATATATATATTTATATGGAGACTAGATCGAAAAATGCACCGATCCTGATCAGAAGGTCACTTTTTTTGCAAAAACATATACAAACTAAATTTGAGAAAAATCTGTGCAATATTATTGATTTTTTGATAGATTTGCGTGAAGATCGGGAATCAGCTTCATACGGGGGCTATAACTAAGAATTGTCCTATGGGGTTTATTTTTGGACTGATAAATATATGTAATAAACATAAACACACCCAATTTGACCGAGATCTATATGATGATTTGGATATTATGGCAAATTAAGATCTCATAGGGGTCATTTGTATAAAGACTAGGTCTGAACTTGAACCGATTTTCACCAATTTCATCATATGGCCGATAGAAGTTTATACACTAAATTTCATCAAAATATATTCACATTTGCGACCTGTAGTTTGATTATAAAGTTTACATGGACACACAGCCGGACGGACGGACAGACGGACAGAACAGACGGACGGACATCGCTAAATCGACGCAGAAAGTGATTCAGAGCCGATCGATATAATAGAAGATGGCTCTAGGTCACCATCTGAGAACATAGTGGTATAGGTTATAAAAAATATATGTTTGATCTTAATTTAGTTTAATTTATTTTTTAATTCATTTATTTATTTAAAAAAATTCTGTAATTAATTTAACTTATTAAAAACTGCTCTTAAAGAACATAAAGCATTTAAGCTATCTTCCTTTAATCATGATCGTATTTTTGCGCCGAAAATTCTTGTAGATTTTATGGACCTACGAGATTTAAATTTGAATTCTCTTGTATTACCCGGTGATGCTTTTCTTTCATTGATGAATCATCAGCCGCCTCTTCTGCATTCTGTTTTTTCATAATTTTTATCACCAATTTTACAATTGCTTTAGTTATTGCAGTTTAATATGTTTCATAAAAATATATCGCAATTATCTTCGTTTGATAAAAAGTCGCCGTACGGATCATTCAAATATTGAAAAACATCTGCAAAAGTTGTTTTTTGTTCCTTGATACGTAAAATCATTTCTAAATTAAATTGATTACTTAAACGTCTGATTTGTTGGGATAATTTTTAAAGAAGTGTCAGCACTAAATTAGTTCGATTTATGACATTTATCACGTTTTGAGAGCATTATAATCAGCCCAATTACGAATATTCTCAAGGAATTTCTTTCTCACGGCAAATACTTTTCTCGAGAAAAAAAATCGTCCAATTATATATTCCGCGTGAACAAAAAAATGAATAAGTGGCATCATCGAATTTCGAGGCCAGTTGTTTTGCTTATTGATAATTAATTTTCTACTTTTTTTTTTGCAAACGAAAATAAATTTATTTTAAAGAAAAATTAAATAAAAAATTAATAGCATAGCTATGATGTAGAGAAAATTGGTGTTGTCGAATAACAGTCAATTGTGGGCTGAATCTATGAAAAACGGAATCAATCAATGCCTGAATTGGCTTTGATTAAAGTTAGCAAAAGTTGAAGATGGGCTTTATTTTTTTTTTTTTTTTTTATTTAAATGTTGGTTTATCAAAATACTTCTTTATGTAAACTCCTGTCTGTTTTGCAAGGGATATTTTTTTTAGGGAAAAAACCAAATTCTTTTTTCCCATCGAATTTTTTTTCCGAAGGAATTTTTCCTCATAATAGGGGAAAAAGGAGAAGTGAGAAATTTCATGTGGAATTTTTGTTCAGAATTGGGCTGAATAAATCTTTCCGGTATCTCAAAAAG
This sequence comes from Cordilura impudica, assembly GCA_963682025.1. Lineage (NCBI taxonomy): Eukaryota > Metazoa > Arthropoda > Insecta > Diptera > Scathophagidae > Cordilura > Cordilura impudica. The sequence goes on along the minus strand of OY821518.1, from coordinate 41,390,159 downwards.
TTCAGAGAAAAAACACTGGTTTTCAATTATCAATTTAGAGGATTTATGCACAATTTTAAAATGATATTTTTGTCGGATTAATCGTTTTAACGGTTTATAGTTTATCTATCCCACAATTAATCAAGAAATATGAAACATTTTGAAGAAATTTAATTTTTCGTTTTTCTTAGATGTGGGGAATTGCCTTATATGAGTTTGGTGGTCACAACGGCATCAGAATTTTAGTATAACCCAAGTATGAAACTTCAATATTAAGGAAATTCACAGGCTATTACAATAATATCAGTACTAAATTCATTCGATTTATGACATTACGTTTTGAGGGCCTTGTAATAAATTATTTCTTATGGAAGTTTGGAAATCTCGAAAATTTGCAAAAAAAAAAAAAAAAAAAAAAAAATAATAAAACACAGATAAACCTGTAGATATGATAACCTTGTTTTTTTTATCGAATTGTCAATAATATTTAGTGGATTTATCGATAATTTTAAAATTTTATTTTTCTCCGATTTAACGGTTTATCGGTTTATTGGTTATCGGTATTGCAATCACTAGTCTGAATCCCACAGTTTATCAAGAAATTTTTGAAGATAACAAAAGTATCCAGACTTTTCAAGTACTTTGAAACAATAACATTCAATATCTTATGGGAAATTTTTAACAGATTTTTCTTTAATGCAAGGAACTGACCCTAACAAATTCCTTATACTTTTAACACAAGCTACGAAACGTTTTTTCCCCTCGATTTTAATAGTTTAAATTTCAGAGAAATGGAAAATTTTTAAAATAACAATTACTACACAAACGTAATTTTTACGCATCCCAATTTGTGCGAATAAATCTTATTAATTCAAACTTACCTTTCTTTTCAAATAATTAATCTCCTGCTGGGCTTTCAGCTGTTCCTTAGTCTCCACCTCCTTCAGCTCATCCAAAATTTTTTGATATTTTTCACGATTCTCCACATCCAAGGCCACATGCAGATAATCATGCCAATTCCCTGAATCATAGCCCCAATGACATGTACGATTTTCCATTTTACGGTGAACATGACCGACAAATTTTTGCGGTGAAAACCAACCCTTACATTCCAAACACATTATGCAAGTTGGCTTCTGATAAGAATACATGTCGGGCGTACAAATACCCTCACATTTGCCAAAACAACGATGATAGACCTTAAAGGATATAGCTCCTTTGGGAATATCCTCTACGTTTATGTAGCTATTGCGATCGGAACGATGCAATAGGACAGCACACAGACGTTCAGCGTCGGTGCGAGTTATTAAGCCACTAGACTTGACATCGGATGGTAAAATTTTGGCGGCCTTAAATTCCATTAATTGATCGGGAGTACACTGTGAACAGAAAATACCCAAATCATCAAAACTACGATTGATTTGTTCCAAGGAGAACTCGGCCAGAACATTGTTGAGGAATTGAGGCAAGCAAAGACGCATTTCACCACCCATTGAAAAACACCCAATAATTTTTCCCTCCAAGCGGGTTTCGTAAAGTTCTCCTGAAGCCGAATCGGCAGCTGATAAAATAGGTTGTGGTACTTCGGGCGGCGGAGGTGCTAATATTTTGATAGAGGCTGGTGGTGGTGGCCCTTGTAAGGAAGAGGTTAAAACCGGTTGCTCTAAGGGGAGATCATGTGGGGGTGGTGGAGGTTCTGGTGATGTCATGATTTCTTTTTTTATAAGAGGCAAGGCAGGATTAATATTAATTGTTGATGCTGTTGTCGCTGATGATGAGGATGCGTGTGTTCCATTTGTGTTGAGAGTGCAGTGACCCGTCTTAATAAGATCACAAGGACTGTTGCGCATTGTAACCAATCCATGGATATCCTGGACCAATGACGATGTAGCGCCGCCATTATTTAGGCCTACATCCAAAGGACAGGGACAATTTGTATTTGCTTGTGCTATAACTTGTGCTGTTGCTGATGCTGATGTTGCCGCAGAAGAGGACGATGAGGACGACAACGTTGAGGAGGAATTTAATGAATGGCCAGGACCTTGTAGACTTCTAGGAGCACTTGTTTGATATTTTTTCAACACTGTGTGTATGTTGGGAGTAACGTATTCGGTCATGTTGAGTTGAGCAACCAACAAGGGAATTATATTTGTTTTTTTTTTATAGACAATTAAAACTGCCTGTACACTTAAAAATTAAACCTTAAGGCTTTCTTATTTTATGAATTTCTTAAGTTAAGTCAATTTCTTTGGAAATTGTTGTTTAAATTTATCAAGAAATTTCATTTTTCTCTATAATTTAATTACGTTTTACTTAATATTTTCTTAAACTTAATTTTTAATTTTACTTTAGCTAATTTTTTATGTAGATTTTTGCTTATTTTCTTTAATAATTTGGCACGTTTAATAGAAAATATTTTTTCTTTATTTTTTTCTTAACACTTTTGATTGCATTTATGCCGCCGGCATTTTTATTTTTCTTCTTTTTTGCACCTTATTTTTTTCAATTTCTTTTGGTATTTTCTTTTTTGCTTTTATTTTTAGATTTTCAGCACCAAAATACGACAAATTTCACGAATTTATTTTTCTTAGCTTTTTTACATTTCTTAAATTTGTGACAAATTCTATTTTGCTAAATTCAGGCTCTTTCTCTTTTTCAATTCGTTTTCTTTTGGTGACATTACTTTTTGTTAACAACGTTACAACGTAATTTTCACGCAATTATTTTGGAATTCATTTTTTTCTTTTTATATTTATTTTCAAGATAAAATAATAATTTTCGCACTCGCACTTTAATCGAAAAAAAGCCGACGGTCAGTTATAAAGCTTTTTTTTCTTGTTGTTTGTTATTTTAATTTGATTTTCTCTAAAAGGGTTTGTTGGTATTGCTTACTGCTGTTGTTGTTGTTGATGATGACCGTGTGATGAGAGATGAGGCTGAGAAAGAGGAAATGTCAAACAAAAAAAATTTTCCAATTAGTATGCTGTTTGCGTTTTTTTTTTCTTTTTTCGGCTGGTGTCAGTGTGGTAATGTTTAAAAGATGCAGATACTAATGCTTCTTCTTTTTGGTGTTTGACTTAAACATCTTTGTTATTGTTTTGTTTAAATAACGGTGTCTATTATTTTAAAAGAGAGACAACTCTAGTGGAGATATTTTGAAATGAGCATTGCGTTACACAAAAAGAGAGTAGTTTTGTTTAGCTATTGTTGTATTGTGGCGCGTGTTTTGCTCCCCCTGTTTGGCATTTAATAATTTAGATGTGCGTTTTTTTTTTTGTTTTTTTGTTTATTATACGTTGTTGTAAAATCATCCAAACATTTGATTAGATGTAGACATAAAACGAGACAGATAAAAAACCGCGTAGAATTTAGAAGATACAAAAGCACACAAACAAACTTCTTGTATGTCTGTTGGTATGTATATTTATTACGAATAAAATAACGTGTAAATGTCTGGCGATTTCTCTGTTTTACTCATGCGTTCAATAACAAAAACAAGCAAATGAGTTTGTTAGATCGTAAAAAACGCGACGTAAAAACTATAAAATACTAAACATCACAAAAATCCCAACGCAGAGAATTTTTCGTTAAAAATTCTTTCTTTCTAATTTTAAAACTTTAGAAAAAAAAACTTTTTCATCTCTTAAATATTTTTACATTTAAGAATATCTTTCTCCAATTGTTATAGATTTTGCATTTTGTTTCTTGTTATCGTTTGACGTTTTTTTGTACAAAGAAATTTAAAACATATTTGTTATATTTGTTATTTGCATCAACGAAAATCATTTGATTTTAAACACATTTTATTACATTTGTTGTTGTTAAGTGAACTTTTATTATTTTCATATTTTGCTTTAATATTTTTCTTCTTCTTATCTATATATTTTCTTGCTTTACATTTCAACTACACTTAGAATTTTTTTTAATTTATTACGCTTTTTGCATTACTTTCTTTCTTTTTAAAAATTTGCAAATTATTTCAAAATTTTCTTATTTCACTTTTATTTTTACTTTTTACACAAAACGTCAAAAAACACCATCTACTTTTCAACGTTTTATTGTTGTCGCTATATTTTTATTCATTCATTATTTATTTATTTATTCCTCTTGAAATATTTTTATCGTAAAGCTTCTTTATTCATACACACTCAACACTCATGTACAATACAATTTACAAAAAAAAAAACTATATATTATTTTTCAGATACACACGCGCTGCGCTTCCGCACGTTGCTTCCATGTCGACGGCATACGTTCGATTAAAATATTGCAAAATTAAATTTTGCCACTTGCTCAATTCTTCTTGTTCTTCGAAAAAATTCTGTTACTCTCTGCACTCAATTTTTTTTTTGTGATTTTTATTTGCCATAAAAGCTCGTTTCTCTTGTGTGGAAATGGTGGAAAATGTCAGAAACAAAAAAAAAACAAAAGAATTGCACATCTTAGAAATGTCATTAAAGCGGAAGGTGAAAAAAAGCTGTATACATATTAGAGGGCTGCCATGTACTTGTCTGACGTACAGTATTTATACGCAGCACTGGTTTTAAGCTTTTTCTAGGAAAACTCATAGTGTTAAAGAAAAGAAATTGTAATACCAACGTAATATTTGGAAACAATTAAATAATATAAATTTTTGACTCTCTTGTATTTTCCCTCTAATGTCACTCGAATACAGAGGGAATATGCGTTTTCAATATGTAAAAATGTAATCGAAATGGAAAAGGGCAAATTCTTTGAATTACGTGATATGTAATTGATAGTTAGCTCACGTGTTTTAAAAATTAACATGGTAAGATCCAAGAGAGAGTCAAAATATAGCCAGGAGTTTTTCGAGTTTTAAATTGATAAATTTGTTGTTTAAAGATATAGTTCTTATTTCCTAATTCGCATGCAACGAAATTATTCCTCCACTATATATTTAGCAGCAGTTTTAAAATATTAAATAATTGAGTGTGATTGTTTTTTAAAAAGTTCTTGAGTTTATTTAATTCATTAAATATTTAAAAATAAATATCACATTTTAAAAGAATATCACATTTTAAGAAATTAAAGTCTTTGCGAAATCATTCCCAATTTAATTTATTCATTCATCTAAAATAAAGTTTGGTTCAGGAATCTATGGAACAAATTTTAGTTCATTGATTTACAGTGTGTTTGCTGACCTGCAATTAAATTTATTCAGAGAACTGTTAATAAATTTTAAAAAATCCATTAATTCAATATTGTATTAATAATCTCTTTAGATGAATTTCTTAAATATAAATCACGGTTAAAATTAAATTCTGATGCAAATTCAAATTCTTTACTGATTATTATTTGTTCGAGCGGAAAATGACAGTTATTTTATTGATTTTAATTTTTTCGAGCAAATATTAAAGTCGACCACTACCAGAAAATTTGGAGAAATCCCCCAAAAAAGAATATTAATTCAAAAACTTTCAGAAACTTTCTTATTTGCTATTATTAATTCAATATAAATTGTTCCATTTTGTTTTCTGAGATAAAGTTTAATGTTCCTAATAGAAAATTTTATTTTAACCGACTTTCACAGAACTAATTATGCTTTAAATGAAACGTTAACGTTAAAAATTATTTAAAATTTTTATCACCCAAATTTATTTAATTAAATTGTTTTTATTTAGTAATTAACAAATAATAGAAGTATTTTAATTAAAACGATTAGTCTGTAAGAATTGTTTTGAAGTCTATAGACAGAATAAATATAAAAAAAAGAGAAGTTAGTGAGAATTTTTAATTGGCATTAATATTAAATGTATTTGTTACATATTTTTAGGAGGGGTTGATATTTATATATGCAAAGCCTATTCTGAAAATTCAGTTCACAAGGATCAAAATTGGATAGTTGAATCAGTTCTCCCATATATTATTCTATATGCTTTTTTGTGTTTAAAAAAATATATAATAAATTTTTTTCTATTTTTTATGTATTTTAAATATAAACAAAAACGCAAATTTATTGGTAGAAATATATTATCTTATTATTTTCCACTTTTTTTTAATTTCCAAAAACAAATGATAATTTTGTATTTTTAATTAAAAAAATTGGAACAGGCTGAGTATAAAATATTAACTAAAAATTATGATATTGCTTAGAAACTTAAAAAGAAATGTTTCTGATTGAATTGACATTTTTTGGAATATCTCACATTTATTTTTAGTTGTTGAATTTAATATTTGCTCCCAAAAATAACAATGAAATAAATATAACTGATATTTTACACAAATTATGTAATTAAAATTACAGAGAAAAAAAATATAAAAAATTCCTTCAACAAAAATAAAAATTCGTTAGGTTTACATAAACAATTTTTAATTTAACAATGTAGTTCTTATTAAGTAAATAACAAACTGCTGCTGTTATATTTTATAGAAGTTTTTAAATAAAAAATTTGTGTGTAATAAAATATATTGTTACTTAAGTAAAAATAGTTAATAACAGAAAAAGAATTTAATAAATAATTAATAGTTCTCTAAAATATAAATTTTGTTAAAAAACTTAGTAAATAATTGTTTAAATATTTAATATATATTTATTATATAGTTTATAAGTTTTTTATGGAGTTGTTTTTAGTTGGATATATTATACAGTTAAATATAAATGGTTAGGTATTGTTTTATTTTGGTTAATTTGTATATATATATATTGCAAAAACATTGTACTTACTATAAACTTAGGAAACTAATAGTCGTATTTTTTAATCAATTAGATTTATATTCAGACTTTATTTATTATATTCAAATAAAAAGAGGCATTTAATTGTCAAGGCAGACAAAATTTTAAAATTTTATTTTATTCAATGTTCAAAAAACCAAAATGTTTTTTTTTTAAAACTTCCAAGTAATTTAAAAATTTTTTTAATATTAATACGTGAAAGTAAACTTTTAGTTCCCTTTTTACACAATATACGGGCACGGAAGAGTGTGAAAATTGGCATAGTTATAGTTCATATGGAGGAGAAGCTGAGAATGATAAAATTTATGTTTAATCTGTCTTAATAATATATTTAATTAAATAAAATAAAATATTTATAATAATTCGTTACATCCTGTTAATGCGAATGATTTAAATTATATATCAGATGTTCTGTGTTGAATTGTGAATTGCTAAAATTGATTATCATACTTTTAAGCTCATTTATAGCATGTTTAGACGGCAAAATGAACCACTTGATTCGCTCTCTGAATCACGATTGCGAACCTTGGTGTTCAGACGAGTGTTCTTGTTTCATTTTGACGTTTTTATTTTTTGTGCAAATATTTGAAGACATCCTTTTACACTTTACGTTTCACTATTTCATTTTTTCCATTTTTATTTGAATATATGTATGTAAATATATAACTTTTATTTGTTAAATGTTTCTATTTATTTTATTGCACACATTAGGTTATTGTTTTTTCTATGTTTATATATTTTTGACAGCAAGTTCGGATAAACTAGCGATAATTTTTTATTGAAATTGGAGATGACACTCAATTTTTCTAGGTTCACAACTAGGTTCAAAATGAACCAAGTAGGTTCGCTCTCAAAATTTTGTATGGCGAATCATATAGATTCAATCATGATTCGGGCGCGAACCGTGAATGAGAGAGCGAACCTCGAATCTTGCTGTCCGTGTGAACATAGCATTAAATATTCATAAAATTTATGTATAAGTATATAAATTTAAAAAACATTGGAAAACAAAAATTGAACGAAAAAATAATATTTCCTAGAATTTGCACTCGGAATTCGAGTACTGGGCTATACTAGTATATATAATTACTTAAGTAAAAATAATTAATAAATTTAAATTTAAATTTAACTGTGATATTTTTAATTGTTTTTAAATTAAATATGTGTTTTATGTCGTGTTATATGTACTGTGTAAAACAATTATTTTTGAAAATTAACTGCAAAATTTGACGAACAATTATTTATTTAATAAAATATAGTCCCTGAAGAGGCTGGAAAAATACCAGCGAAACGTTGGATGATGAAAATTAAATAAATGTTTTTTATTTAAAATTGAAAAGTACATGACCTTAAAAGCCTAATTAGAGAATTCTAAAACACAGAAACTTAAATTCAGAAGAAGGTCGATATATATATATATATATGGAAAATTATTGAAAATTAATAATTAAGTTTTCTAAATTATTAATTTTAAAAAATAATAGTTGTTAAAATATTTATTATACATGATTTTTTTTTTTAATTTTTATAAATATATTTTTTATACATGCAAAAAAAATTTTGTTAGATATCTTTTTGACCAATCATTTTGAATAGATTGCCTAAAAACATTATACTGTGTTTCAATGCATCCTAATTTTCTCTTTTTTTAAACATTTTATACTCCATTTGTTTGAAATTTACAATGTTTAAATTTTTGTTGCGCCATTTATTTCCAGGTCATTATAACTCAATTAAAAATGATTTTGCACGTTTTCTGTGTTGGAGACTTGAAAATTTTTAATGTTTTTATACACTTTACTAGCTTTTGGCTATAAACAATTTAATTTCAATTTCCAATAATGTGTAAAACGACAACTAAAATTTTGTATATTACACGGTGTCTCGACTAGCTATAATTCATGGCGATGTTTAAGTAAATGGATAGTGGAGACAGCTAATGTTCATGTCATGTCTTAAAAATCCAATTTTTTGCCATGAACCCTGCCATTAATTTGAAGTTTCATTCGATTTTGACGTTTAAGTATTTTAAAATGGTGCAACTTATTTTAAATAAAAGCGAAATTATTAATTTCAAGAATATATATCGCGGATATGATTGTTTATGAAACTACTAAAGTGAAAACTATAAAAGAAGGGATTTAAAAAGAAAAGTATCTCTTTCAAGGCATTGATAATAACGCATTTTTGTTGTTTACGGTTTAAAGACATTTTAGAAACGAAATGTCTAGACGTAATTTGCGCACTTCGTGTTTTGACGATATTATGTTTCTCTGGCTTGAACATGAACATTGCCATGAATAGCTAATATAGCTAATCGAGATGCCTTGTTATTTTGCAAACTTTTTTAATAGCAATTCCTTTTTATATATGAAATTCCTACAGATATTGTTTAAGCTTTCTAACAGGAACAACAGAAACCCTACCTCAAACTTTTAGCTCTGGCAGCACTGTTCTGTTATTTATATTGCTGACAGGTGGTAACTTTCCATTTTCAAACGGCGGCAAATGCTTTTCTTTTATTTTCGTGTTATACGGGTGGTAATTTATTAAATATTTTTCACATTTGATTAAAATCGGGGAGGGCTACGTTCAACAATTTGGGGATAGTCATTATTAATATTTTTCCAATTAGTTTAATATAACAAAATGGATTTGAATGATGCAGTATTAACATGTGTGGTTAACGTGCAGTGGACAAATGCCGTAGGAGTTGTAGGTCGCAAGTTGGCCTTCAAAGTGGCCACGTTGAGATTAATAAGAAATGAAATACGTGAACTATTCTTAGAACTATCGACTGAAAAAACGAAGCCTCTAAAATTTAAAATGAAGGACATAATGATACACAAGAAGTTCATGTCGGAAGGCAAGGCCTCCATTAATTTTAAGGCTGAGAATTGTGCTATGTATTTGTCAAATGCGCCACCGGGAACATTGATGTTTTTCCTTAGAACGATATTCATTAAAATAAACGGTGGCGAAAAGCAAGATGAGGCTACGGCACAAAAACAATTACGAGCCCACATGTTGTCAGGGAAACCGAGTAAATTTGAAGAAGTCTCACCGGTAACTACAGCTGAAATGGTTTTGGCTCGCAAAAAAGCCGGTCTCATACCATCTAAGGCTACAGCCGCCACTACACCGTCCCCCTTGGCTGCTAAAAAACGTCGTTACGATGAGATCAAGGGTGGTGATAAGAGTAGTCTACCAGCCTCTAAGAAATTATATAAGGAATCCCCTATGGTTACGGAAGAATCAGTGATACTATGTCAAGAACAGCTGGATGTACTAAAGGCTTGTGTTTCAGGGAAAAGTGTTTTCTTTACAGGTATTTTACTTAAAGCGATTAGTCTGTAAGAATTGTTTTGAAGTCTATAGAATAAATAAAAAAAAGAGAAGTTAGTGAGAATTTTTAATTGCCATTAATATTAAATGCATTTGTTACATATTTTTAAGAGGGGTTGATATTTATAGTTGCTCGGAAAAATAAACATAAAAAATTGTTTTTATTCTGCTCAAAAAATAAAAATAAGAAATAAAAGGCAAAAAATAAAAATTTAAATATGCAAAGCCTATTCTGAAAATTCAGTTCACAAGGATCAAAATTGGATAGTTGAATCATTTCTCCCATATATACTTCTATATGTTTTTTTGTTTTTAAAAAAAATATATAATAAATTTTTTTTCTATTTTTTATGTATTTTAAATATAAACAAAAACGCAAGTTTATTGGTATGAACTATATCATCTTATTATTTTCCACTTTTTTTTTAATTTCCAAAAACAAAAGATAATTTTGTATTTTTAATTAAAAAAATTGGAACAGGCTGAGTATAAAATATTAACTAAAAATTATGATATTGCTTAGAAACTTAAAAAGAAATGTTTCTGATTGAATTGACATTTTTTGGGATAGCTCACATTTATTTTTAGTTGTTGAATTTAATATTTGCTCCCAAAAATAACAATGAAATAAATATAACTGTTATTTTACACAAATTATGTAATTAAAATTACAGAGAAAAAAAAATATAAAAAATTCCTTCAACAAAAATAAAAATTTTTAATTTAACAATGTAGTTCTTATTAAGTAAATAACAAACTGCTGATGTTATATTTTATAGAAGTTTTTAAATAAATTTGTGTGTAATAAAATATATTGTTACTTATGTAAAAATAATTAATAACAGAAAAAGAATTTAATAAATAATTAATAGTTCTCTAAAATAAAACTTTGTTAAAAAACTTAGTAAATAATTGTTTAAATATTTAATATATATTTATTATACAGTTTATTAGTTTTTATGGAGTTGTTTTTATATATTATATAGTTAGATATAAATGGTTAGGCATTGTTTTATTTTGGTTAATTTGTATATATATTTCAAAAACATTGTACCTACTATAAACTTGGGAAACTAATAGTAGTATTTTTAATCAATTGGATTTATATTCAGACTTTATTAAATTCAAATAAAAAAGGCATTTAATGGTCAAGGCAGACAAAATTTAAAAATTTAATTTTATTCAATGTTCACAAAAAGCAATATGTTTTTTAAAAAGTTCTAAGTAATTTCAAAATTTATTTTAAATCTATATATTAATACGTGAAAGTATATTTTATTTCCCTTTTTGAGCAATATACGGGCACGGAGGAGTGTGAAAATTGGAATAGTTATAGTTCATATGGAGAAGCTGAGAATGACAAAATTTATGTTTAATCTGTCTTAAAAATATATTAAATTAAATGAAATTAAATAAAATAAAATATTTATAATAATTCGTTACAGCCTGTTAATGCGAGTGATTTAAATTATTTATCAGACGCTCTGTGTTGAATTGTGAATTGCTAAAATTGATTAACATACCTTTAGGCTCATTTAAGTATTCATAAAATTTATAAATACAGTTAGAGACAAAATTGTTCACAAAATTATTACTATATTTATTTAAATTTTTTTAACTATATTACATAAATTACTTCTGAAGAACTGAAAAACAATAAAAAAAATACAAAAAATCTATTTTCATAATGTTTAAATCGATATTGATTTAGAGTCACAAGTGTGAACATTTATGACCGAAGTTAGAGAACTCGTAGTTTTTGGATCCTAATATTTGGTGTGTCCTCCTTTTGCTTTCTTAACTGCCTTTAACCTTTTTGGCATACTTTTATAAGCATTTCCGGATCAATTTTTTTCCCAAGCTTCAACAGCACGCTCCTAAAGGTCATCTACAGTGTTATGCGGGTCTCTCTGGGCAAAAATCTTATGTTTTAAAATGGACCAGAGATGTTCTATCTGGTTCAAGTCTGGCGACTGGGGAGGCCAATCCAAAATCTTGATCCCATTTTCTTCAAACCAACGCTTAGTTATCTTTGTGGTATGCTTGGGATCGTTGTCCTGCATAATGATGTCATCCTGTCCTGGTTCTAAGCCGAATATATCCAAACTTGGAATGTAAGAGTTTTCCAGGATGGTTATGTAATCCTTGGCACACATTTTGAATCTGATTCAGCGGAGTTTCCTCGAAAACAACCCCAAGCCATCAAAGAGCCCCCCCCCCCCCAACAAACTTTAACGTCTGGCAAATATTTCGTTCCTTTACTCCAACACTTTTATCCACCCATGTCCACTGCCGCCCGTCTGATCCGATTCTATTAATTTTTGTCTCATCTGAACACGTTACACGCATCCAATCTTCAAAAGTGAATTTTTCATACATAACTCCAGTCGTTTTTTGCGGTTATTTTCACTTAAAAGTGGTTTTTTGATCTTTGTTCTGGCTGCTAATCCACTGGATTTCAAACTTCTCGGAACGGTTTTGGTGCTAACATCTAAATAATGCTCTTCGTTCAGTATTTTCTGGACCTCAAACGCTGTATTGACTGCACCAGTAACGATTAATAGCCTAGCTTCGCGAGAATCTGCTGGCGAATGTTTTTTTGGACGACCTGCTTGATTGCTTATGATATGCAAATCACTTTGTTTTTTTATTTTACACACATATCCCACTGATACGTCATATTTTTTTGCGATCTCGCAATATGAGACTCCTTCTTTTAAATTAATTGTTATTATTTCTTTTAATTATTATTATTTGGCCATCATGAAAAAGCTAAGTGGAAATGAATTAATTATATTTTTTCACGTATTTTTTAAATTTTATTTTTAAGTAAGTAATTTACTCACTTTAAAATCCAAAAATAAAACTAAATTTTATAAAATTTTTTATAAAAAGTTAACCCAGGGTCAATATTGTTCACACACGTGGTTTTAATGTTCACTTTGTATTAAAATAAAAACTAACGATACTTCTGAAAAGTAGTTGCCATAGTATACTGATCAATTTTATAATGCATGTAGTAGTTTTAGGGAGTTGCCAAGTTGAAACTTTAAGTATTTTCATTATATATATAAATTTTTTGAATAATTTCGTGAACAATTTTGTCCCATACTGTATATATAGATTAAAAAAGCATTGGAAGACAAAAATTGAATGAAGAAATAATTCCTAGAATTTGCACTCGAATTTCGAATTCTGGGCTATACTAGTATATATAATTACTAAAGTAAAAATAATTAATAACTAAATTATTTATTTTAAAAAATAATTGTTGAAATATTTATAACACAAGAGTTTTTTAGTTTTTATAAATATTTTTTTTTACATGTCAAAAAATTTTTGAATAGATTGTCGAAAAGCATTGTACTATAAACCTAGGTAAATTCTTTTTTAAATAACTTAGATTTTCAATGTTTCCTAATTTTTTTTTTTTTGTTAACATTTTATGTTCCATTTACTTGAAATTTACAATGTTTGAAAATTTTGTTGCGCCATTTTTTTAAAATTTTAATTACCAAAATTTTGATTTATTAAATCCAGGTCAGTATAACTCAATTAAAAATGATTGTGCACCTTTTTTTGTGTTGGAGAATTTGAAATTTTTCATGTTTTTATACACTTTATTATCTTTTGGCTGTAAACAATTTAATTTAATTTTCCAATAATGTGTAAAACGACAACTAAAACTTTGTATTTTATTTTATAAATTTTTTTTAATAGCAATTCCCTTTTATATGTATATGAAATTCCTATACATATTGTTTAATCTCTCTAAAAGGAACTACAGAAACCCTACCTCAAACTTTTAGCTCTGGCAGCACTGTTTTATTATTTGTGTTGCGGACAGGTGGTAACTTTCGATTTTCAAACGGCGGCAAATGGTTTTCTTTTATTTTCGTGGTATACGGGCGGTAATTTATTAAAAATTTTCCACATTTGATTAAAATCGGGGAGGGCTACGTTCAACAATTTGGGGATAGTCATTATTAATTTTTCCAATTAGTTTAATATAATACAAAATGGATTTAAATGATGCAGTATTAACATGTGTGGTTAACGTGCAGTGGACAAATGCAGTAGGAGTAGTAGGTCGCAAGTTGGCCTTCAAAGTGGCCACGTTGAGATTAATAAGAAATGAAATACGTGAACTATTCTTAGAACTATCGACTGAAAAAACGAAGCCTCTAAAATTTAAAATGAAGGACATAATGATACACAAGAAGTTCATGTCGGAAGGCAAGGCCTCCATTAATTTTAAGGCTGAGAATTGTGCTATGTATTTGTCAAATGCGCCACCGGGAACATTGATGTTTTTCCTTAGAACGATATTCATTAAAATAAACGGTGGCGAAAAGCAAGATGAGGCTACGGCACAAAAACAATTACGAGCCCACATGTTGTCAGGGAAACCGAGTAAATTTGAAGAAGTCTCACCGGTGACTACAGCTGAAATGGTTTTGGCTCGCAAAAAAGCCGGTCTCATACCATCTAAGGCCACAGCCGCCACTACACCGTCCCCCTTGGCTGCTAAAAAACGTCGTTACGATGAGATCAAGGGTGGTGATAAGAGTAGTCTGCCAGCATCTAAGAAATTATATAAAGAATCCCCTATGGTTACGGAAGAATCAGTGATACTATGTCAAGAACAGCTGGATGTGCTAAAGGCTTGTGTATCAGGGAAAAGTGTTTTCTTTACAGGATCCGCTGGAACGGGAAAAAGTTTCTTGTTGCGTAAGATTATTTCTGCTCTGCCACCCGATGGTACAGTTGCCACTGCCTCAACTGGTGTTGCTGCTTGTCTTATTGGTGATTTAAAATGATTATTAAATATATAAAAAATTTGTGTTGATTTATATTTATTTGCCTACAGGTGGTGTAACTTTACATGCATTTGCTGGCATCGGAGGTGGCGATGCCACTCTGCAACGTTGTTATGAAATGGCTTCTCGGCCCGCAAATGTTCAGACTTGGCGCAAGTGTAAACGTTTAATTATTGATGAAATTTCTATGGTGGATGGTCTTTATTTTGATGTAAGTTTTTTTTTTTAAATAAAGCCAAAAAAAATGATTTAAAAGAAATCAAAATTTTCTTATAACAGAAAATTGAAGCTGTTGCTCGGCACGTACGTCGCAACGATCGTCCATTTGGTGGAATACAAGTGATACTCTGTGGTGATTTCCTGCAATTACCGCCCGTTATTAAACGCGAAGAAAACCAGTCGGGCAGTGGCTCCCAAACGCCACCTCAACGATTTTGTTTTCAATCAAGTGCTTGGGAAAAATGCGTTGAGTGTGTGTATGAACTCAAAGAAGTTCATCGACAATCTGACCGAGAATTTATTAAGATTCTCAATCATTTGCGCATTGGCCATTGCACTGAAGAGATAACAAAACGTTTGATATCCACTTCCAAACAGAAAATAGAGTCCAATGGTATTTTAGCCACCCAGCTATGTTCTCACACTAATGACGCTAATTCGATAAATGAATCGAAATTAGAAAATTTGACTGGCGAAAAAGTTCTCTTTCGGGCCGAAGATTCGGACGCTTTATTGACAAAGCAATTGGATACACAGCTTCAAGCACCCTCTCAATTGTATTTGAAGGTGAATGCCCAGGTAATGTTATTGAAAAACATCAATATAACGGCGGGTTTGGTTAATGGCGCTAGAGGTGTTGTTGTTCGCATTGAGAAGGGTTTACCGGTGGTGAGATTTAAAAATAACACAGAATATGTGTGTAAACATGAAAAATGGATTATCAAAACACCAACTGGTGGTGCCGTTACACGAAGACAGGTACCGCTCAAACTGGCCTGGGCATTTTCCATACATAAGTCCCAGGGTTTAACATTGGATTGTGTTGAAATGTCTTTGTCTAAAGTCTTTGAAGCTGGTCAAGCTTATGTAGCCTTATCCAGAGCTAAATCTTTGGATTCAGTACGAATTTTAGATTTTGACGCCAAACAAGTGTGGGCCAATGCTCAGGTTTTACAGTATTATAAATTATTTAGACGTCGTTTAATGGATACCACCATGATACCCTTGGGAACGAAATCTAAAGAACGTAAAACGGATGATACGAAAAAAGTATCAAGTGCCTTGGAGAAATTAAAAAAGAGTCTGATTAACAAACCTTTAGTTTCAATAAGTTAGAATTTATATATATTACTTAGAAGAAATCGTTCTTCGCAAATAACCCATGGCTTTTTACTCGAACAATTTTATTTCTATTTAATTACAATTTTAGCAAACCTTTAACCCTTCACAGCTTTTTTTGTGAGAACTTTTTCGACTGCATTTAGTTAAATTTTTCATTTTGTGTTCATTATTTTATTGTAATTTCTAAGACTTTAATTTCAATTATCATATTCTATCATATTCAAATTTACTATTTTAAGTTTAAATAATGAATTTTCATGATTTTCATTTAAAAAAAAATATGTCTTTTATTACTGTCTCAAACTACTTTTTTAATATGGCAATTTATTTTTAAAATTTTAAAAATATAAAATTAAATTTTGATTGTAATATTGTTTTTATTTTTTAAATAAAAAATTGTATTATGAAAAAAGTTTGAATTTTTTATATGATTTTATTTAAATCGATTGAATATCTGAGGACTTTAAATACTAATTCTCAGACTATAGACGCTCTATCAACAATGCGTCGCCTAAAATGCAAAAGGCCTTAACTAAATTTTAGAATCAAATTTAGTTTTTGAATTTAAGGTGACGAATGGCATGATCCTTGGCAAAATAACAATGAAACAAAATTGTATAAAGTTCAAAAGAATATACATCCTAAGTTTAAAACCCCCTAATTTACGTAAAGCTGAGACTTAAAATATGTCATTGCTTATTTTTCCTTAAACATATTTTATATGCTATAACAATATAAGTACTTAATAATGCTATACAAGCATAGTGTTTAGAGATGCCCCAACTTCATTCAAATTTGCCGCCACTGTTTTCACCCATCACTAATCTAAAAGATAATCGCTCTCTTTTTATATATCATGTTTGTTACCAAGTCGTACATATTTTAATATAAGACAATCCAGTTTCAACTCTCAACTAATCAACAAGTAAAATCGAATTTAAAAAGGTTGATACGAAAGAAAAAAAAAACGACTACAGTGAACAGTGGCAGCAAATACAAACAAATTCAAAAACAGTAAAATTGATTAGAAATTAAAACATTTATATAGAAACAAAAATATTTGAAAACAAATTAAAAATTAAACAAATTATTAATTGTGAAAAATTACAACAAATTAAAATAAAACCAAAACATTGAATTAAAATTATATATAACAAAAAATACAAAAAAAAAAACTAAAAATTGTGAAAACTATTTTGACTCATTAAAATAAAGAACAAAAATTTTAGAAATTTACAAAATAAAAAAGAACCGTGTTTTTAGTTTAAGAACGTCGACCTTTAAACACATATATAATCTTTAAAATAACCAAATAAATAAATTAATTTAACCCTCTCATGCATTTGGTGTATATGTACAACAACACTTGCAGAGCACAATTGTCATTTCTAACGGTAAATTTTTAATTCATTTTTCATTTTTAATTTTTTTTTTTTCGGTGGTGTCGATCAATTATTTTGCTGTAAATTTGTAAATAAAAAAGTGCTAACTTTTTATGAAAACCTTGAGATAATTCAGTGCCAATTTTTTTCAGACACATTACTACATAAAGTAAAACAAGACGAGAAACGATAACAACAATTTTGTAGATAATTTTTTGGATGCTTTAGTAACTAAAGTTTAGTTCATCTGTTGTATATATACAACTTGGTGTTTTAATTTTTTTTTTTAATATTTCGTTTGTATTGCTTTGCAATTTTAGATTGTTTGAACATTATTTTTATGTTTTAAATAACTAATTCAATATGAAGCAACAAAAGCGATTAACTGGAAATGAAATAAACCAAATTCTTGAGTTCGATTAGAATGACGCGGATGCTGAAGCAGAAGCAGAAACAGAACTACCACTTACAAAAATTATTGCCAACGAAGCATGCATTTTAGATAATATATAAGAAGATGCTGAAGACATCGATCTTAATGATTTAGATTTAGAGGAAACAGACAATCCAATTTCTGATAATAGTGGGATGGACACAGCATAATTCCAAAAACTTGACTTAAAAAATCTGAAATGGATTAAAAAGACCTATTGTCTCACAACAAATCATGGATTGGGAATGTTGAAAATGATGTGCAAGTATATTCCCCATTGCAATACTTTCAAATGTTTTATGAAGGAATTACCTGAACATCAAAATTTTGAGGTTTTTTAACAACTGACTCACGTCGTTTCATTTGATGAATACTCTCAAGACTAAGGATTTTGTGGCAGCTGGAAAAGTTCGCAGCAATCGTTTAGGAAAGATTGACTTGTTTCAAAGTTGAAAGCAAAAGGACGTGGTTTATATGACCATAGAGTAGAATCAGTCAATTACATAATAGTTGTAAAATGGTTCGACAAGAAAACAGTGCAGTTGTTGTCCACGGCCTACGGTAATGAACAAATATCTTCGTGCCGCCAATGGAATCAAAAAGATAAAGAGTTAATTGAAATTACAATTGCAGGTATTGTTCAGTAATACAATCGTTTTATGGGGGGTGTGTACTTAGCAGATATGATGCGTGAGTTATATAGAATAAATCATTGGTCCCGAAAATATGTGCGATTTTTCTTTTGGGTGATTAACTCCGCTGCCACTAATAGTTGGCAAATATATGTGTCACTGTCAGCTTACAAAAGTCAGCAATAAACAAGTAAGAAAATTATAGTCGGTCTAGACCGACTATACGATACCCTATACCATGCGTTTAGAAACCCTATCTCTTAGGCCCAACTAACTGGACATTGAAAATAAGCAAAAACCAAATTTGAGTGGGATTTTTATTAATTTTTTTGGCTGCAGATATGAAAAAATTCATATCGGATGCTATATCTATAAAGGGACTAGGTCCAAAAATGGACCGATCCTGATCATGTTTGGTAAAGTCTCTTGTATTTTGCAAAAATATGTACAAACAAAATTTGAGAAGAATCAGTTCAATATTTTTGTTTTTTAATAGATTTAAGTGAAGATCGGGAAGCAGCTCTATATGGGGTCAAAGGGATCATTTTTGGACTACTCATTAGTGGATGTAATGAACGCATACAAACCCAATTTGAGTAATATCTATATGACAATTTGGATCTTATGGCAATTCATGTCGATTTCATATGGGTAATTTGTATGGGGGCTAGGTCTGAACATGGACCGATTCTCACCAATTTCAATAGCGTTCATCCCATGGCCGATAAAAGCTTATGTACCAAATTTCATCAAAATATATTCATATTTGCGACCTGCAGTTTGATTACAAGCTTTACATGGACACACAGACGGACGGACGGACGGACGGACATTGTTAAATCAACTCAGAAAGTGATTCTGATTCGATCGGTATAACTAAAGATGGGTCTAGGTCAAATATTTTTGGTTGTTACAAACAGCAGCACAAAGTCATTATACCCAAACCACATAGTGGTATAGGGTATAAAAAGTTAACATTGATACAGTTTTAAACTAAAATTGCAAGTGGCCTACTTTATACAAACACGTTCAGTTCGAGGAAACGTGGCCGCCCATCGGATTCTCCACAAATGTCTCCATCAACTTCAAGTGTAGCGCACCTTCAATTCAGGTTGAAGATGTCAGATATGACAGTATTGGCCACCGTCCAACCAGTCCAGACACACACTAGCGACATCTACATTTTTCTTTGTGAATTACAGAAATTTTCATAATATTTTTACAACCACTTTCAGAGGAAACAACTATATTAATATAATATGCTGTCACCCTTATACACGTTGTATATTTTTTTTATTATTTATTTCTGCTTATTCATTGTCACAAATTGAAATTTCTGTTGGCAAATTAACGCGTTCTTATTGCAGTTAATTGTATTATAAATTGAAATAAGTGTGTAAACTAAGATTTACATTATAACTGATATTTGCTGACAAAATAATAATGTAATTAAAGTGAGTGTGTTTAACATAACACGTTACAGTAAATAAATTTACAGAAAAATAGTATTCCAGGTAATTTCATTAAAACTGAAATATAAATAAAATATATTGGAAATAAATAAAACTAATTTTTATTTCTTGTTTAGATAAATCTGTTGCCGATTGCATTGAAACCTTATTTGGAGTATAGCATATGATGCTAAAGAAGCTAGTGAACCTAGTAGTACTTTTCCTTACTTGTTATTGTTTATGGCTCTTGGACTTCGTCCAAATCTCCACTGTTATACTACATTCTCACTGCAGCTAAATCCGCATTAGCTTTATTTTTTAATCTCCACCGTTCTCACTACAATTTGTAGCTTTAGTTTGACAGTTGCTGCACAGCTGTTCGAACGAATTGTTTATTTACATTTTAATAGTTTTTGTTTTGGAGAAAACAAATTTTGCGAAAAAAAAGTTAAAAGTGAAATAAAATGCAAAATTTAAATTATATTATGAAAATCATTTCCATAATGGATATTACGAAGAAAATGCAACAAATAAATAACTTTTTAATAAAACAATTCTTTGCTATACTCACTTGCTGCTTTTGTTTATGAATTTTTGTTTTGTTTTGTTGTAAATGAAAATTCACAGTCGTAAAATTATGCAAGTTTTCTGCTGCAGCGTTGTAAATTTGTTCATTTTGCGGCGAATTGCACAATACATCCCTGATTTCTGTTGGATTTATTCTCGATTTAGCTAAAGCGAGGGTTTTATTTTGACAGTATTTATATACCCAAAAATTGACCAGCTTTAATTAAATCCACTATAAAGCGAGTCAAATGCGGATTTAGCTGCAGTGAGAACATAGTATTACAATATACATCCAATGGTGAAGAAGCGCTGGGTTATACGAAATTTGAACAAGCTTTGAAATATAAATTCCGCGGCAGATCGTACTTGTTGCAAGCCATTATTTATGCCTCATACTCCCAATAGATTGTGTTTAGAATTCTGGGTGATGCTGTATTGGATTATTTGATAAGGCTTTTGTATGAAGACCCTAGGCAGCATTCACCTGGAGCCTTAACCGATTTGAGATCTGCTTTAGTTAATACCGTATTTGCGTAATTAGCTGTAAGGCATGAAAACCGCAAATATTTCAGACACTTGTCTCAGGTCGTAACAAAGCTATTGATCGTTTTGTGCGTATTCATACGAAAAATGTTTATAGTGTAAACGAAGAGGTTAATATTATGAAGACGTTGAAATACCAAAGGCATCAATTAGGTGATGTTTTCGAGTCTGTTGCAGGTGCGATATTTTTAGACTCGAATATGTGTTTAGATGCTGTGTGGTTGGTTTTACTATAATATGATGCGTATTGAGATTGAACAATTTAGCAATTCGGTGCCAAAATTACAAATAAGGGAACTACTTGGATAAGAACCTGAAACTGCCAAATTTATGTTATTTTTTATGCTTTAACATTTAACTTGTACATGGGATCAAATTTTTAATTTTCAGCAAACCCGAAAAATTAACTGATGGCCGACGTGTTCGTGTTACCGTATAAGTTTTTCGGTAGAAAATATCGGATTGCCAAATGTACTGCTGATAATTGTGCTTTACGTCAGTTGAAAAAATTTTTTTTATGTTTTAATCTATGTTGTGT
Source organism: Cordilura impudica (assembly GCA_963682025.1). Taxonomy (NCBI): domain Eukaryota; kingdom Metazoa; phylum Arthropoda; class Insecta; order Diptera; family Scathophagidae; genus Cordilura; species Cordilura impudica. The sequence goes on along the minus strand of OY821518.1, from coordinate 41,368,434 downwards.
AGTTAGATCGAAAAATGCAAAAAAATATATACATTTCATTATGTTAAAGTATCAAAAAAGTTTTTCAAATAAACCATTTTGTTTTAGTTTTGAAATAAATGCCCGTAGTTTCGTTTTATTTTTGCATAGATGCAGAGATAATTAAAAATTTACATTAAATGCTAGTTTAAAATTAAAGCAATCAAAAGGAACTAATGTTGTAGTTAGAGGTTTAACTTTAGCCATTTGTAGTTTTGGCTTTACTTTCGACTTTTTTACGCGTTTTAAGCTCTCTATACATTACTTATAACAATGCACCAATGCATTTGAAACACCTAGCTTCTCCTTACCCAAGACCGCCATGCGTGGTGTAGAACCACATCCTTCTCGAGGTGGTGCTGTTTCTAACAAAACATGGCGGATCTAGACCAGAGAAGGTCGATAAAAAATCAATATGATACGTAACGCTGCAAGATGTTTTTTTTTTATCAATAATGCCTATTTTGCCAATTATATTGTAACTATAATAAACTTTAATTTCTTATATATTTGCAATAAATAAAATATATTTTATAAAAGTCAATATAGTGTTTCTTTATTTAATTTCAATGGCTCCATGGTAAGTAACAATAGAGGTAATCAAAAATACTAAGAAATAAATATAAAACAAGATTGTTAAATTCGGCAACGTAGAATCTGTGATACCATCCACCTGGGTTTTACGGTTACAGCAAAATTTAGAGTTATTACAAATGTAAACGAAATATTTGAATAAGTACACATTTGAATAACACACAGAATTTCAGAATTTTTAGAGGTGTCTGCATACTTTACTTTGTAACCGAAGCAGTACTAAAATACAATTTATACTCACAAATTATTGAAACCAAAAATTGAGGAAAAGTTTTCAATTATTGTATAGGTATGGTTTCCATTGTTTTCTCAACGGCATAAATATGAATACTTTAAATTTGTATTGTGTTGCTTAGTTTTGTATAATTAATATTTATATTTTGTTCTTTAAGGATTGATGGGCTTATGTGGAATATGTAGGTTGTGCTACCATTTCTTCCACTGGTTTGTCAAAATTGCGTTGCGATTCTGCAATTTCGAACAGTACAGTTTGATCATCCCGGTGCCCATAATATCTCTATATATCGGGTGTTAATTTGATTGTTTGGCGTAATCGTTCTCTCCTACTAAGATTTATTTGCTTTCGAGCTGTTGAAAATATAATTCATATATTTTATTAAATTAAAAACATAATTTCACTCTGACCATTACGCCAATTGCACCAACTTACATTTTTTCTATTCGTATTGATTTGGTTGCTTCTATTGTTTACTTTTATCAAAATTGAATCCTCCATTAACTTCATTCCAAGGTGTACAAGTCCGTCTACTTATAGGAATAAAAAAGTATGATGAAATTAATGTTTTATTTATGAAGCTAACGGTATAGTACCCAATGTGATGGGAATATTACTAGACAAATTACGATGAGAAGCACTGACACGCACTCTACATGCAAGTCATAATCAAAAGCAATAATACAATACCACAATTCAACTTGCGAAAAGTTTCGTCACCAGCAACCGGACCAATGGTTAGCTTAGCTATAGTAATTTGTGATTACTTCCTTTCGGCCCTGGGTTGAGTAGTATTGTATGTAATTGTCTTAAAACAAATTTTTACAAGCATCAGCAAAACCCTCCAAAATGTCACTCAAAACCTTAGAATTGGCTTTTGTCTCATCCAGCTCCTATTTTTACTCAGCCAACTTTTTATGTTGTTTGCGTTCCTTTTTCGATAAACTCAACAAACGTTGACGATGAGCCTCCAACTTCTTTTGTTTCAATTCATTTTCTTTCTCTGCATCTACATAAACATTTTTTATCTTCAAAGCCCACAAATAAGTTATACATTCCAAGTTGAAATTGTTGTTTTTGGCGTTGATTAAATGATTTACGCGACGTACATATTGTGAAGAGTCATGTGAAGCTTTTTATCATTGGCAAACACAAAACGGAAACAATTCTAAATATCATGTTTACTTTCATCATCACCAGCAGCATGTTTACTTTTCGTTGTTTTTGCCTCTTTTCGATTGCAAAAATTTCGAATCTTCACCATCCAGCATGTCGGCTACATTATCCAGCATCTTCATATTGTTCATCATCGTTGTTTTGCTTCTTCCTTCTTGGCCGCCTTTTTTTGTGCCAGCAATAGAAATTTTTGCTTTCTTCCTTCGGCCCTGGCTTGAGTAGTCTTGAATGTAATTGTCTTACGTAAAACAAATCACAAGCTATGTGTTTTAATATACACCTTTTATACATATTTTTATATCAAAACAGATAATACGATATTATTAATGTTTTTTAAATGTTTATCAATAGCAAATACTCACTATTTTTTCCATTATTATTGTTTTTATGCTTGTTACAAACATGTGTAGCTGTTCACTTGCACACATTATATTTTGTATATTTTATTTTTTAATCTCTTTCTTAAATTTGTAAGAGCAATTCTAAGAAAAAAAAAGGTAAACAAAGCCATACGGTTCGTGTTTACTTTTTTGACAGCTGTCAAGTTGTCACGACTGTGTTAGGCTGTGGTATTGGCCATCTAGAAGCCAAAGAAGTCGCGTTGCAAATTTTGTAAAACTGGCTTTACAACTATCACGTGCATTAAATGTAATGTCTCTTTATGTTTTACCCCTAAAAAATGAAGTTTGGTGCATGAGAGGGTTAAATCTCTTTGAGGCGAATCCAAAAAAATTGGATCATATAATAAGAACTCTACTATTAATATAAAAACTTGTATGATTTATTTAATAAAAAAGAAAAAAATATTAACATAAAATAGCTTAATTTCAGAAAAAAAAAAATAAAATTTAAAAGTATTCATTTTCAAAAGCACATTGACAAGATAATAGAAACTTTTACACTGCTTCGCAACGCTGCACAGTGGCGCCAAAAAAGTAACCTTTGAACCGATCGTGGCAATTAATTACAAGGCATATGATAGATAATTGTCCATCATATAAAATAAGAATTTAAACAAGGTGCTAAAGGCCTTGTTAACGCCATGAAATAAATCAGTAAATTTTTTTCTATAATATAAATAAATACATAAATCAATAGAAATAAAAACAAGTAAGAGTGTTAAATTTGGCTGCGCCGAATTTTTGATACCCCCCACCCTCTACGGCTACCACTTTGAAACTGGTGCAGATACTGAAACATTAAATCCGAATACCAATTAAATTTAAAGTTAATTGGTTTTCTTTTCTTTAACGCAGCCGGCATCATAATAATACCCAAAGTTTGATCCTTATAAGCCTGTTTTGAGACCTTAGAAGTCATACGATAATTAAAAAAAAAAAATCGAATAATTCTTGGCTACAAATTATTAATATTAACAAGTAAGAAAATTATAGTCGGTCTAGACCGACTATACGATACCCTATACCATGCGTTTAGATACCCTATCTCTCAGGCCCAACTAACTGGATATAGAAAATAGGCATAAACCAAATTTGAGTGGGATTTTTATTAATTTTTTCGGCTGCAGATATGAAAAAGTTCATATCGGATGCTATATCTATATGGGGACTAGGCCCAAAAATGGGCTGACCCTGACCATGTTTGGTAAAGTCTCTTGTATTTTGCAAAAATATATACAAACAAAATTTGAGAAGAATCAGTGCAATATTATTGTTTTTTGATAGATTTAAGTGAAGATCGGGAAGCAGCTCTATATGGGGCCTATGACTAAGAGTTGTCCAATAGGGATCATTTTTAGACTACTGATTAATGGATGTAATATATACATACAAACCCAATTTGAGATTTGTATGATAATTTGGCAATATATGTTGATTACATAGGGGTCATTTGTATGGGGGCTAGGTCTGAACATGGACCGATTCTCACCAATTTCAATAGCGTTCATCCCATGGCCGATAAAAGATTAAATACCAAATTTCATCAAAATATATTCATATTTGCGACCTGCAGTTTGATTACAAGCTTTACATGGACACACAGACGGACGGACGGACATCGTTAAATCAAATCCGATAGTGATTCTGATTCGATCGGTATAATAAGATGGGTCTAGGTCAAATATTTTCGGTAGTTACAAAAAGCAGCACAAAGTCATTAGTGGCCCAAACCACATAGTGGTATAGGGTATAAAAAGGGAAATTTTAAAATAATTTTATTTAACACAAAAAAAAATAAAACAATAATAAAACAAGTAAGAAAATTATAGTCGGTCTAGACCGACTATACGATACCCTATACCATGCGTGTAGAAACCCTATCTCTTAGGCCCAACTAACTGGACATTGAAAATAAGCAAAAACCAAATTTGAGTGGGATTTTTATTAATTTTTTTGGCTGCAGATATGAAAAAGTTCATATCGGATGCTATATCTATAAAGGGACTAGGTCCAAAAATGGACCGATCCTGATCATGTTTGGTAAAGACTCTTGTATTTTGCAAAAATATATACAAACAAAATTTGAGAAGAATCAGTGCAATAATTTTGTTTCTTAATAGATTTAAGTGAAGATCGGGAAGCAGCTCTATGTGGGGTCAAAGGGATCATTTTTGGACTACTCATTAGTGGATGTAATGAACGTATACAAATCCAATTTGAGTAAGATCTATATGACAATTTGGATCTTATGGCAATTTATGTCGATTTCATATGGGTAATTTGTATGGGGGCTAGGTCTGAACATGGACCGATTCTCACCAATTTCAATAGCGTTCATCTCATGGCCGATAAAAGCTTATATACCATCAAAATATATTCATATTTGCGACCTGCAGTTTGATTACAAGCTTTATATGGACACACAGACGGACGGACGGACGGACATTGTTAAATCAACTCAGAAAGTGATTCTGATTCGATCGGTATAATTAAAGATGGGTCTAGGTCAAATATTTGTGGTTGTTACAAACAGCAGCACAAAGTCATTATACCCAAACCACATAGTGGTATAGGGTATAAAAACAGGTAAGAAACTAAAGAATGAAACTAAAATTTTTAATTTTTAAATTTGAATTTTTAATTTTTGACTTTTATTTTTTAATTTTAATTTCTAATTTTTAACTTTTCATTCTCCATTTTTCGTTTTTATTTTTAATGTAATATAAAATCCACATAGGCCAATAAACTGTATTAAAATGTATTATTCCTGAATAAACATCTTAAATATAATAATACTTATAAACAAATCTATATCGATTTACAATTTTCCATAGATTTTCTATGGGGTTGAAATCTGGTGATTCCTTGACCCGAAAAGCAACCCCATACCATAATATTGGCACCGCCAAACTTAACAGTTTCACTTGTATATTTTGAGTCTAGTGTTTTTCCTTTGGTCGCCATTAAAAAGGTCCTTCCATCATGACCTCTTAAATTTAACTTGGACGCATCCAATTCCGTCTTGACCAGTTCATGTTATTTAGCAAAATTTATGCGAGCCTGATGATTTTTCTCCGATATCAGTGGTTTCTTCACATGATAACAACCAAGATCAGCCTCAATTTGTCGTCGGGAAACGAGCTTTTTTGGACATTTTTTAAACTCTCTTGCTATATTAAATTATCCTATTTTGTTTTAACCAACTCTGGTACGGAAGTTTAAAAGTTTCTATTGTTTTGGCATAATTTAAAAATACTTCTTTTCGTTTATGTATTTTTCTAAATTGTTTTTCTTTTTTTGCAACATATTTGTTATCTCTTGATAGAGAAAAAATACACAATTTGAGGATATTATTAAAAAACAAAATTGCCAAATTTAGAATTTTTTTAAAGTTACCAATGTATTGCCACCCATTGTATACAACGTCGATGTGGCGAAAATCCTCAACAATCAGAATTATACTCAATAGGGCAATGTCGAACGTTAGAGGAGTGCGGAGGTAGCCATTGCTTGTGGAAGAAAATCGAGATTTTTTCCTCCAATCTTCTTCGGCACTGAATCGGATCTGCATTGAATGAAAGTGTATTTTGAGAGTCTCAACAATAACTACTACTTTATCAGTACAATAAACCAAAGTTAAAGATGTACGTACATTAAAGATGTACGTACATTTAAAAAAACCTCCCCTCCAAAACAGTGACATAAATTTGATAGTTTTTCTGAAATTAATTTATAAATAAAAATCAATTTCCTTAAAAACTGTCTTCATGCAGAGGATTGAGATAAGATTAATCCTAGTATTTTTCAAAAGTTAATGGCCATATTTCTTAGAATTTGTTTTGGTTTATGTCGATATAGAATTAATTAACGTAGTATATTTAAAACCTTCCATTTAACAATTTTTATGTGTAAGGAGGAAGTTTTGAAAAAGTTTTAAAAAAATCCGACATAACTAGATTGATTTGCATTCAAATATCTTTAGATAAATTTAGTATACATATGTATATTGCTCCTTTTTAGCTGATAACAAAATAAGATATATATTTTTTTAAATTTATATTTTTTTTTGCTGTTTGAATTATGCTGTTTTTTGTTACTTAATCAGATGTAGTTTATTGAACATTTAATGTTAGCAGTGATTGGTAATTATCATAGCTGATAGTAAGTTATTAACAAAAGAATTAACTAAATTTGGGAGACAACAATGACGAGTTAACATCTTCATTATCATTTGATACCCGCACATCAGACCATTATTGCTCATCTTCGACAGCAGCTGTGACATTTTTTTTATTACTACCAACGGGACCATGACGACGTTCCCAAATTAAACGATGCTTTTGTTTCATATATGCACTTTTGGCATTGGCATAAGCACCCAAATCACCATCTGTAATAAACAATATTCAGCTATAACGAGCTTTTTATTTAGTTTTTGAGAACTTACATTTAATAAACCAATTTTCGGAAGCCTTTTCATATTGTTCGAAAATAGGTTTACATTTCACCATATGATCGGGAGCTTCGTACATGGTACAATCCTCAAAACGTTGCCGTAAAATGGTAACAACTTCATTGTCTACCATGCGATCACGTCGGAATTGTTGATCAGCCTCAAAACGGCAGGTCACATCGTCTGTATAGCATTGATCAATGGTGGGTACACGACGGAATTGTTGATGATACCAAGGGTATTTCTTTTGATTTGGTTCAACAATTGATTCTTATTTCCATACAAAAAAAAAAAAAAAAAACAAAATAAAAACAAACAATAACGATTTGACATTAAAAAATTGAGGTTATGTTATTATGTAATTGAGTCTCAGGAATTACTTAGAATATTGGAAATTTCTTTCTATCCAAACGAAAATTTTTATATATTTAAATAACCAATAGCTTAATTGGCTTATATACTTACCTCTGAAAAATGTTACTGGACCATCAAGCACATTATACAAACTATTGGTAAAGGCTTGCAAGGGACTGCGAGCCTCGGGCATTGTTTAACTTTTAATACATGAACAAAAACACAAATCAAAGATGAATTTCAAATTATTATTGAATTTGTACGTACCGTTCTTTATAAAAGAATATAAATATAAATTCTTTCCAAATAGCAGAGTATTTTTCGTCGTCGTTATTTTGGCAGCCCAAAAAACTAGATGTTATTTAGCTGTCACCAACAAAAAAAAAAAAAACAGCTGGTAGAATTGTCAAATTTAGCTGAAAGCTGAATAACAGGGTTGCTTCAACATAACAGCGGTTGTTGTCTTTGCTTTGTATGAGTTATGGCAGGTGCTTATGAATGAACGGTTAGTTTTTAAAGTTAACGACTACAAATTTAGACTTCTTCGATTTATAATCTTATATATTAAAAGAATTTATGAATAAACTTTGCATTCAAGATTTTTTTCAATATTTTTCTTCTCTCAAACCTCTATAACTAGAGTTCTAATTAACGTGGGCTGTTGACATAGGTCTAAGAACACTCAGTAGATCAAGCTCCTTCTTTTGAGCTATTAACTGTTTAAATTCATTGGGTTTGAGGAAAGTTATGCGTGGACAATCAACTTTACTTTTACTGTACGTTAACTTCTCTTGGCATATTTTGCCATTACTGTACGTTAACTTCTCTTGGCAAATTCATTGGGTTTGAGGAAAGTTATGCGTGGACAATCAACTTTACTTTTACTGTACGTTAACTTTTCTTGGCATATTTTGGCATTACTGTACGTTAACTTCTCTTGGCAAATTTTGGTATTATATTATAAAAATTAATTAATAATGCTGCAGAGCAGCAGGGGTCCTCTAGTTATATTCTATAATTTTCTATCATCAGGTTATAATAAGTTTAGCCTAGACCCAGTTTTTATTATACTGATCGGCTCAGTCGATTTAAAGATGTCCGTCCGTCCGTCCACCTTTGTCTATCTTGTAAACCTTGTAATCAACTACAGGTCTCAAATATAAATATATTCTGATGAAATTTTATATATATAAGCTTTTGCTGGGTATGAAATTGCATTTTCAGATCTAGTCCCCATATAAATAACCCATAAGATAGACTTAAAACACCAAAAAAAAAAAAAAACAAGATTATCACCTTGATCATGGTAAATGTGTTTTATGTGTGTTTATTAGTGAGTAGTTGAAAAATATCCCTGTAAGATTAACTTTAGACGAATTCAATCTCTCTTCAGTAGGAGTTTATTAATGCTTGACTGGTCATTGGCTGTTCGGTAAACACGCAGGATGATTCGATCACTACCGCAGCAGCAAAGCACCTGCAGAAGAGGAGAGTGTATATCATCTCCTTTGCGAGTGTGAAGCTTTGGGTAGTATCAGCTTCGGTATACATGGCAGACACATACTGGACGTCCTACCTGGGATAATGGATTTAGAGCTGACTGATATTATCCGTTATCTTAATATTACAAGTTGTATATAGTACTTTTGCAATATTCCTTGCGAGAGATGTGGTTTTTCAAAACGTAGTCATATGACTCTACTTGTTGATTCACAGCCAACCAACCATAGTCCCCATATAAAGCTGGTCCCGATCCTCATTTAAGGCTATAAAAAAACAAAAATATTTATTTATTTATTTATTTATTGTGCATTCCTGTACAACAAGAAAAATTATTCTTATAATTACAGTACAGGACAATGTGCTGATACAAATAAAATTAATTACAAATATTAATAATTTATGAAATAAAATAAAAAAAGAAGATAACAAAACATAAAAAATGTCAAAGAATTTATTATACAAAATAATCAAAAATTTGTTTCTTAAAAAGTCTTACGTTGTTCGTTAGTTGATAAGTTTGTGGAAGTGCATTCCAAAGACGAACTCGTTATGTCGTATGAACAGGAACTATGAGCTTTCTTCCTCTATCAGACCTGGCAAATTGCAATTTTTCGAATAGATAGCTAGGTTATTTTGTGTAAATGATTTTGTGCATAAAAATTATAACTCTAATTTTTAAAAGATTATCAAAAGACACGCCAAATAGTGTGACAGAGAAGGGAGTGATATGAGAAAATCTTCTTAGACCAAAAACATAACGAATAATGTTATTACTAGCAGATTCCAGCGCTCGAAATTCGAGTGCAATTTCTAGGCAACTTTATTTTTTAACTTAGCTAATTCACAAACCAACACCTTTTTGGTTTATTATTATTGTGAATGAAGAACACAAACACATTAACAAATTTAATAAACATAGACATAGCATATGTATAATTTTATGTATGTGTACGTAGCAGCTTTAAATGCAATTTACTCAAAATAAAATCGAAAATCTGTAAATCTGGTGAACAGCTAAAAAAATACCTTTCAAATAATATACGTTTGGTGAAAATCGGGATAAAACGGTAGAAACATCGGTAACAAGAAAACTCCTAGCCCATTTATATTATAGATATGCAACATTTATACGACGTTTGCTCGAGGAGTCGCAATTAGCAAAAATTTCTCAGCCGTACAAAAGTCCAGGAATTAAATACGTTTTGGCAAGTAGAATTCTAACTTTCAACGGTGTCAAATATTGTGTTGATCAAAGACATCTCAGTTTAACGTTAGTTTGCCCAACTACATTATTTATATGATTTGACCACGATAAAGAGCTGTTAAAGATAATACCTAGATTTTTGGCAGGTGAAAATAGAAATCTTTTGACCATTAATTGCAATATCAGGAACCATAGTTGATTGTTTAGATCGTTTACTTATCATCAAACATTTACATTTTAATGGGTTTAAAAAGAGCTGGTTGGACGTAGCCCAACGATGGATATTATTTAAGTCCTCTTCGAGTTTCCTTATATTGTGATTAATTGAAGCAGTCGGAATGCTTAAATATAACTGCACGTCATCGGCTTACATATGAATTTAGCAATGGAGAAGTTGTGAAGGCAGATCATTAGCATAGAGAGATAAAAGCAAAGGCCCTAGGATGGATCCCTGGGACACTCTTCTTGTAATATTCAACATTGTTGAAAAAAAAAAGATGTTTCAGCTTATTACATAGCATTAAGTGGTCGACAGTATCGTAGGCCTTTGAATGGTCAAGTGGGACCAAAAAATTAACTTTATTATCATCCAATTCCTGCCTTATGTTTTCAGTTACTTCAGTCAAAGCAGTAACACAACTATGATTAGATCGAAAACCTGATTGTATATTCGACAACAAATCAATCTCATTTATAGTGCGTTTACATCTAAGGAAAATCTAGTAGATTTTCGTTGAAATCTATTTCAAAATCTATACCGTTTACATCTAACTTTTTTGACATTTTGTGAGATTTTGTTTCCACAACAATAAACAGCTGATGAAAATAAATCATATGAACTGGAAATACCAAAAATATTCAAAACAATATGAAAATGGAAATATGGATTTTATTATTATATTATGCATCAAGAATGAAAAAAGCACAATCTGAAATAGAAATTTTGCGAAAAAAAAACATCAGTATTTGTTAAATGTATTCTTTGAACAACAAAAACAAATGCATTTTACACAATTATTATATAGCAGATGGGAATGGGCACATATAAGTATAAAAAACTATAACTTTTCAATTACTAAATATTTTTTTATTATAGACTCGTCATTTTTATTAATAATTAATATTTTATTTCCTTTTTATTCAACTTGTTTGCTTTTGTTTTTGTTTTTAAATGTAAATTTTTCAGTCACTGCGTTGTAATTTTCTACTACAATATTAAAAAAACCCAGTAGTATCATTTGGTAGTGCCCAAGTTTGACAAGATTTTGTGAGATTTTGTACAAATCTAGTAATGAGCTAGATTTTGTTTTGCATGGGAAATCTAGTAAAAATGAGCTAGATTTCGCTCGAAATCTCGTATATACTAGATTTTGCTTAGATGTAAACGCACTATTATGTAAGTGATCATTTGTTTACGAAGGAGCTTTTCGAGTACTTTTGAAAAGTACCACAGAATTGCTATGAGGCGGTAGTCGTTAGTAGATTTAGGAACAGGTATTATTTTGGCATGTCTCCATTTGTAAGGGAAAGTACTTTTGGTTATAATTGAGTTAAAGAAATATGTTAAATAAGGCATAGATTTTTCTCAAATTTGGTTTATTTCGGTTTTTGTGAAAAATATGTGACTTTAGTAAATACGGTCATGATCGGTCCAGATTTTGAGCTAGTACCCATATAAAAATAGCTTCAGATATGAACTTTTTCATATCTGTGGACAACAAATTCATAATCATCTATATATATATATATATATAATTATAACCTCAGCAAAGTTTGATCTGAAACCCTTTATCGAAACGCATAGTATAGGGAATTGCATAGGATCTAGATCCACTATAATTTGTTGACTTGCTTTTAATTTCTTTATTTTTTAATCTTTCAACAATGGTTACACAATAAAACTTATTTCAATAACTTATTTAAAACAACTAGCAGTTTCCAGCTCTCGAAATTTGAGGGCAAATTCAGAAAATTTTATTTTTTCATTAAATAAAGACCAATTCACAAATCAACACAAAAAACACTCATTTTTATTACAAACTCATTAACAAATTTAATAAACATACACATAGCATTGTATAATTTTATGTATGTATTAGTAGCAACTTTAAATGCAATTTACTCCAAATAAAGGACAAAATTTGAAAATCTGTAAATCTGCAAAATGACTAAAAAGAAATTCCTTTCAAATAATATACGTTTGGTCAAAATCCGGATAAAAAGGTAGAACAAAACATCAGTCACAAGAAATCGCCTAGCCTATTAATATTATAGATAAAGAATATACAGAATGGTTTAGAACCGTCTGCTGGAATAATGGTTTTTACAATATTTTTATTTATTTATTTTTAAGTTAGATTAAAAAATTAAATTCGCTAACTAACATATTTCTATATTTTATAAATGCTTTGCCAATTAGCATCTTCACCCCCATTTAATATGCGAATTATTTCAAACTCCGTCAATGTTATGCTTTGGAAGCATCTTAATCTTACAGAATTGAGAACAAGGCATCTATTTATATAGAAGAATATTTGAAAAACTAGCACACGTTTTACATTTGTTGGGAATACATTTCAAATTATGCTTTGCCAGTGCTTTGTTGTCTGTACCATTAACAGTTTCTATATGATTAGTAGAGTAATTCAAGTTAAAGGTTTCTTTTTCGAATAGTAGGTTTACGTCCTTCTTATTTTAGGAATCGATTAAAAAAGTTAAAATTTGAAAAATTTCTTTAAATTTTTGTACAATTGCAATAACATTAGAATTAGAAAAACATTTATTTTTTGCTATTAATTTTTGTTATTTTCTAATTTCGTAATTTATAAAGAAACCACAAGAAAACATAAGCGTGACAGTCATTATAAACTGACGCATTTTTCTCGCGCATTTCTTGTCAATATGTTAGTTAGTGCCAATTGGGAAAAGTTCAATGTTTGGGGAAATTGTCTCTGACGTATATTCTCCTATTCTACATAATGCTACCAAAACCATTTAGTCGGACATATAAAATGTAAATTGTAGATTCAAATATAGAAAATAAAATTTATTGTTCAAGGTTCTTAATCTATTTTTTATAAACTTGACGTCAAAGAAATCTTCGAAAACACGAATGTGTTGTTCTGCATGAAACAGCATTAAAATGTAATTTGGAAGAGCACTTGCCACTTCATTATAATTATTATCTCTATTATTTTCTCACAAATTAATTAACACTTTATTGCCATCATTGTATTAATTAGCTATACTTTTTATTAATTTAATTATGTTGAATTAACAATGGAAAGGTTTTAATTTTGTTTTTATACAATTTACAAACAACCAAATTAAACAAATTTTATTATCTTTACTAAAACAAACATAAAAAAGTTGAAGATAATTAAAGCTCACTAAAAGTCTTAAGTCTTTTATATTACTGATGGCAAATTTGTTATCACAGATTCAGATTCTACAAAATTTTGTTTATAGAAAATTTTAAAAAATAAATTAAAAATTGGATCTAAAAATTTTTTAATCATAAAATAATTTAGAGCGAAACGGTAGAACAAAACATCAATCACAAGAAATCGCCTAGCCTATTAATATTATAGATGTTTTAATCCCCTTTATCGATTTTTCTCATTTTCAGTATTAAAAGTCTCAAAATAATAACTAACGTTTCGTGAGTTGCTAGATCGCTTTAAATTCATATAAGCATCGATAAAATATAAAATTTATGGAAACAATTTTTTTTGTTATGTATTCGTACTTAACGACCCAACATTTCTAAACAAAGTGTCGTCAAAAATATTTTTTTTTAATTCCTTCAAAGAAAAAATCCATTCGCCATATATATATCCCATTGGTCGTCAACGGTCAAAGTTAGCAACTAATTAAGTCCGCTCAAAGCAAGTCAGTGATTTGTGTTTTTATTTTTTACATAAATAACTATAGCTTTTTATTTGTTGTATATTTTTAAATATAGATCACAGATCCATTACTACTTTTTTAGTTTGTACTAAAAATGGAAAGGAAAATCGTTCCTTTTGTAAAAAAACCTTTTTGTTTCACAAAAAACTCGAATTGCTTCGAAGATTACCATAATTGATTTTATATTTTTGAGATATTTAGAATTAATCTGTTTCTAAATCTTTTTATTTATAGTTTAATTAATTGTTGATTTAATATTATGATTTTTTTTAATTTAATAAAAATATAAAACTATAAACTATATTTTTTACCCATATTGAATTTTGCTCAATAATAAACCGATTCCAAATATTTTGATGTTTCTGATAGCCATAAATACTGGTACATGTTATATCAAAATTTTAATGTTTTCGGTTCAATAACGTCAGAATTAATGACATCCAACTATCATTAAAAAAACACAATTTTCAGACTTTGGATCATCGTCTTAGGTCCTGAGAACACATGTGCCATTTTGTTTTTTTTTGTTTGGTCTGTTGACTCAAGTCAGCTTAAAAAAAATCGGTTGAAAAATGTGGAAAATATAAGAAAAAATAAAAATGGGACATATATGTCCCATTGGTCGTGAAGGGTTACCTTTTCTTTTTTGTGTACATGCAGCTCCCAAAAATTTTCGTGGGGAAATTTATGAGGGTTTAGAAAATTGTGGGAAATTTACCTTTTTATAATATTTAAGTGCATATAATATAACTTTTTTATACCCTCCATCCCAGTGTGCAGAGGGTATATATAAGTTTGTCATTCCGTTTGTAATAATTAGAAAAAAAAAAATTTAGACCCCATAAAATATATATATTTTTGATCCTTATAACAAGAGGAGTTGATATAGCGATGTCCGTCTGTCCGTCTGTCGAAACCACGATGACGACTTCAATCGGGCAGCTAGGGTGCTCGTTGGCATAAAAAATCATTCATTAACATCGTAAGAAGTTTGCTATTTAAAATCGTCCAAATGGGTTGATTAGGTCCCGAGAACTGAATGAAGAAGTAAAAAAAGTCTTGAAAAAATATGATTTGTCTATGTTGGTCTTGTCACGATCACGACCTCAATAGGATAACTGGTTTTACATCATGAGAAGGTGTCTGTTTGAAAAATCATGAAAATCGGTTTAATAGGTCCCGAGGAATCATTGAAGAAGTAAAAAAAATTGACAAAAATATATGTTTCTGTATCGTTCTTAATGTTATTCTAAATGTTATACTGTTGTCAAAGCTGGACTTGTTGTTTTTGTGGTCGTTGTGGTAATAATATAATAAAAACTAACACTTTGTACATTTTTTAATCAACTCTGGTAGAAAAATTTTAAAGTTTCCATTGTTTTGGCTTCACTAAAAAAATTTGTTAGATGATTTTTGTCATCGCCACGAGTCTGCCTGCAAAGTTTCAGATCGATTGGATTACGAGAAAGGGGTTAAAAATCGATCCAAAATTTTATCGACAAGCAGACAAAACGAGATAAAGGGAACAAAAATTCACCAACATCTAAAGCAAATGATGCTAAACTACCTAGTTGCTAATAAAAAAAAAAAACAATGGAAATTTACCAAAAAAAAATTTTATGTTTTAATTTATTTAAAGAAAAACAACAATAACTTTTGATGTTGTAGTTTTTGTTTGTAATATTTACATATATGTACATACATACATACATATATAGTAAATAATAAAATAATATACATATATTCTATATATGAACATGTATACATATATTCTATATACATAAGTATATTCATAATAACCGCATATTAGAGAAAAATCGTTATATTATTTAATTTATATAAAATTCTACAATATGTATTTTGTTTTAGGGAAAACACATTTCTTTTGTATTAACAGAGTGTCATTTCATTTTGCTCAATGTTGCTATGCCACAGTAGATAGCGCCACAATTTCTGTTCTTTGCAATAGTTATTTCTATTTTAACATGAATGTCAACATTTTCAATTTGACATCAAACACAACAATGTTAAGAGTATACACAGGGCTGGTCTTTTATTTCATACGTTTTTCCATTATTCTTTTACAAATATGACCATAAGTTTGGCATATTAACTTTTTGTTTTGTTTACCGAGTTCATCAATGAGTTTTTTGCTTTCAAAACAGTTCTACATATACATAATTTGTAAAAATTGTTTATAATTATTAAAGCATTACTATTGATATAAATACAAAATTGCACCTTTTAAATTTTTCATTCAAGAAAATATTAATTCTATAAATTGGAATTCAGATTTCCAATTATAAATAAGAAAATATCAATTAAATTTCAGAAAATCACATTAAAATTAAAAAAAAAATTTTTTTTCTTAACAAATAACCATTTAAAAAACATCTTTTCTTAAACAAGTACATTTTCTAAAAAATCTACCCTTTTTTAAAAAAGAACATTTTCTTAAAAAGTATTTTTTTAAAGTACTCTTTTTTTAAAAAAAAGTACCTTTTTATAATGATAATTTTCTTCTTAAAGTAAATTTTCTTAGAAAGTTACCTTTTCTCAAACAAGGATCTTTTATATAAAATAACTTTTTTTAAATAAATATTTTTAAATAATTTTTTTTTAAAAAGTAAATTCTTTTAAAGTACTTTTAAAAAAAAGCACATTTTCGTGGTAAACTTTTATTTTGAAATACCGCATAATTTTTACCTCTCAAAACATTGAAAAGTATTATCCTTATTGTGACTATCGGTTTTCTGTTGTAACGCATTGAACAATGAATTGCGAACCCATAGAGTATTTGTATTCTTAATCCCTATAACAACTCGAGTCCATATAATGTCCGTACATGCTTCGGTCTATCTGTCTTTTGAAATTACGGTCATTCAACAAAAGAAACCATTTATCTGGGTAAAGTTAAAATAATCTTGTTTGTCGTTACTACGAGCAGGTTGGTATTTGAAATGGGTTAAATCGGACATCACTGTGTCAAGATATGGTCTAAAATATGGATATACCTCCAAAAGTGCTAAAAAATCCGTGTATTTGCTGAAATAATTTGGTAGTAAGTTTAATACTCAATACTCAAACCTAGGTGGAGGGTATCAAAGATTCGACACAGCCGAATTTAACACTCTTACTTGTTTATAAATAAGCTTGATTTGAATGCAATAATCGAGATTTTAATAATGTGCTCAACTATACACATGGAGAAAAAACATCGATATAACGTTTTTTTTAGTAAAAAGTGTTGGTTTGTGAATTGGCTAAGTAGAAAAATAAAGCTGCCTAGGAAATGCACTCGAATTGCTGCTAGTTAGCATTATTCGTCTTTGGGTCATTAATAAGAATAAAAAAAATCATGTGAGTCCGATCGCAGGGGAGATGTGTAAACATCTAGTAATTAAAGATTTTTTTATAGCACTTTCTTAAAATCAAACAGAAAGCGTATCACTTATAGCAATCAACTGCAGGGGCTCTGTTATTATAGAAATATTTATTATTATTTATTATTTTAACCGGTTAATTTTTAATTTTTCGTTATTCATTTTTCATTTTTTATTTTGTTTTTAATTTTTAATTTTTTATTTTTAATTTTTAATTTTTTAATTTTAATTTTTCATTTTTTATTTTTCATTTTTCATTTTCCAATTTTTATTTTTCTTTTTTAATTTTTCATATTTTATTTTTCATTTTTTATTTTTCAATTTTCAAATTTTATTTTTCATTTTTTATATTTAATTTTTTATTTTTCATTATTCATTTTTAATTTTAGTTTTTCATTTTTCATTTCTTATTTTTCATGTTTCATTTTTTATTTTTCATTATTTATTTTTAAATTTTTAGCTTTAATTTTTTATTATTCATTTTTTATTTTTCCTTTTTATTTTTTTTTTAATTTTTTATTTTTCATTTTTTATTTTTTATTTTTATTTTTATTTTTTATTTTTTATTTTTTATTTTTCATTTTTATTCTTAATTTTTTATTTTTCATTTTTTATTTTTTTTTTATTTTTCATTTTTCAATTTTAATTTTTCATTTTTTATTTATCATTTTTTCATTTATCATTTTTTATTTTTCATTTCTCGTTTTTCATTTTTCAATTTTTATTTATCATTTTTCATTTTTCATTTTTAATTTTTCATTTTTTATTTTTCAATTTTCAAATTTTATTTTTCATTTTTTATATTTAATTTTTTATTTTTCATTTTTCATTATTCATTTTTAATTTTAGTTTTTAATTTTTCATTTCTTATTTTTCGTGTTTCATTTTTTATTTTTCATTATTTATTTTTAAATTTTTAGCTATAATTTTTTATTATTAATTTTTTATTTTTCCTTTTTTTTAATTTTTTATTTTTCATTTTTTATTTTTTATTTTTCATTTTTATTCTTAATTTTTTATTTTTCATTTTTAATTTTTGTTTTCATTTTTCATTTTTCACTTTTAATTTTTCATTTTTTATTTTTCATTTATCATTTTTTATTTTTCATTTCTCGTTTTTCATTTTTCATTTTTTATTTATCATTTTTCATTTTTCATTTTTCATTTTTAATTTTTAATTTTTTATTTTCCATTTTTCATTTTTTATTTTTCATTTTTAATTTTTTATTTTTCAATTTTTATTTTTCATTTTTAATTTTTTATTTTTAATTTTTTTATTTTTCATTTTTTAATTTTCATTTTTAATTTTTCATTATTAATTTTTAATTTTTTATTTTTCATGTTTAATTTTTTATTTTTCAGTTTTAATTTTTAATTTTTAATTTTTCGTTTTACATTTTTAATTTTTCATTTTTTTTTTCATTTTTATACCCTATACCACTATGTGGTTTGGGTATAATGACTTTGTGCTGCTGTTTGTAACAACCAAAAATATTTGACCTAGACCCATCTTTAATTATACCGATCGAATCAGAATCACTTTCTGAGTTGATTTAACAATGTCCGTCCGTCCGTCCGTCCGTCCGTCCGTCCGTCCGTCTGTGTGTCCATGTAAAGCTTGTAATCAAACTGCAGGTCGCGATTATGAATATATTTTGATGAAATTTGGTATATAAGCTTTTATCGGCCATGGGATGAACGCTATTGAAATTGTTGAGAATCGGTCCATGTTCAGACCTAGCCCCCATACAAATTACTCATATGAAATCGACATAAATTTCCTTAAGATCCAAATTGTCATATAGATCTTACTCAAATTGGGTTTGTATGCGTTCATTACATCCGCTAATGAGTAGTCCAAAAATGATCCCTTTGACCCCATATAGAGCTGCTTCCCGATCTTCACTTAAATCTATTAAAAAACAAAAATATTGCACTGATTCTTCTCAAATTTTGTTTGTATATATTTTTGCAAAATACAAGAGACTTTACCAAACATGATCAGGATCGGTCCATTTTTGGACCTAGTCCCTTTATAGATATAGCATCCGATATGAACTTTTTCATATCTGCAGCCAAAAAAATTAATAAAAATCCCACTCAAATTTGGTTTTTGCTTATTTTCAATGTCCAGTTAGTTGGGCCTAAGAGATAGGGTTTCTAAACGCATGGTATAGGGTATCGTATAGTCGGTCTAGACCGACTATAATTTTCTTACTTGTTCATCTTTCATTATACCCTATACCACTATGTGGTTTGGGTATAATGACTTTGTGCTGCTGTTTGTAACAACCAAAAATATTTGACCCAGACCCATCTTTAATTATACCGATCGAATCAGAATCACTTTTTGAGTTGATTTAACAATGTCCGTCCGTCCGTCTGTGTGTCCATGTAAAGCTTGTAATCAAAGTGCAGGTCGCAAATATGAATATATTTTGATGAAATTTGGTATATAAGCTTTTATCGGCCATGGGATAAACGCTATTGAAATTGGTGAAATTCGGTCCATGTTCAGACCTAGCCCCCATACAAATTATCCCTATGAAATCGACATAAATTGCCATAAGATCCAAATTGTCATATAGATCTTACTCAAATTGGGTTTGTATGCGTTCATTACATCCATTAATGAGTAGTCCAAAAATGATCCCTTTGGCCCCATACAGAGCTGCTTCCCGATATTCACTTAAATCTATTAAAAAACAAAAATATTACACTGATTCTTCCCAAATTTTGTTTTTGCAAAATACAAGAGACGTTACCAACCATGGTCAGGATCGGTCCATTTTTGGACCTAGTCCCCATATAGATATAGCATCCGATATGAACTTTTTCATATCTGCAGCCAAAAAAATTAATAAAAATCCCACTCAAATTTGGTTTTTGCTTATTTTCTATGTCCAGTTAGTTGGGCCTAAGAGATAGGTTTATTTTTCATTTTTTTTGATTTTTTATTTTTTATTTTTAATTTTTAATATTCAAACAGGTTATCATAATATCATAATTTTTTCACCAATACAATCACATTTTGTCTTACGACTCACATGTTACGTTCATATGTTACGCTCACATGTTACGCTTACATGTTACGCTGTTTTTGAAATTTACCCCCCTACCTTAATTTTAAAATTATTTAGATACAAAACCAAACCGAAAATTTATTTAATTTATAATACATTAGTATGCCGTGTAGCGCTACGCTACGACTTACCGAAACTTATTGACATGTTTTATTTCATAATCAATTTTTGCTACGAAGTTTGTATTGCGCAATTAAAATATTTTATTTTATTTATTTTATATATTTTAATGTGTAAACATCTATTCGCGCAGGGGGGTAAATTTCTATTTCACAATACAATCACAAAAACAGTGTTACACGTAATAGGTGAAAGCTGACAGATAATGCTGTGTGACTTATGATTGTATTGGTGAAAAAATTATGATATAAACATTGTTTTTTATGACACTTTTTTAAAGCGTCATCTATGTATCACTTATATACGTTTATATTCGGATATTTTTAACGTTCTACAGCAAAGGGTTGTTGAATTAGCTGAAACAGTTTTTGCTATAAGTGATATATAGATGACGCTTTCTGTTTGATTTTAAAAATAACATAAAAAAATCTTTAATTACTAGATGTTTACACATCTTCCCTGTCATCGGACTCACATGATTTTTTTTTTCAATGCTTGCTGATATACAATATTTTTTTTGTTTTTCATTCGGTGCAACAATTATCAAATTTTTCGGCATTCCTACTCCGGTGCAAGCAACATAGTGCTGCCCATGAGAAGACCATGCATTTTCTAAATTAAGTCCGGCAACACTTAACTATTGACCTTGAATTTATCATTTGGCAATTTTTCACTTTAGCGAGTTTTGATTTAAGCGATTTTTTATTTTTCCCCATTTTTGATTTTCTAAATTTTGGTTTTTGGCGTTTTTTATTTTTCGCGATTTTGGCGATTTTTGATTTTGGCAATTTTTAATTTTTGCGATTTTTGAATTTGGCGATTCTGCCCATATTTTCTACGACTACTCACATTGATAATGTACTTGTCAAAAGTTTCAAGACTGTCCCTTTCGTAGTACTTTATATTTTTTGTATAGGAGTTGCCACGCCCATTAATCCCATTCTGCCCAATTTTTAGCGGACTACTCACGTTTATATATAATGGACACGAGCAAAGTATCGAGGCTTTCCCTTTTATAGTACACCAGTTATATGATATTATATATTTACTTTGTATGGGCGGTGCTACGCCCACTGCTGCGTTCACGCCCATTTTTAGTTCGACTAATCACATAAATAACTTATGAGCTCATGCAAAGTTGCTAGGCTCTCACTTTTACAGTACTCCAGATATATGACATTTAATAATTTTTTTGTGGCCCATTTATGTGATGCCGCCAAATTTTTGATAAATTTGAAAAGCTCATAGGGGATTATCGAAAAACAAAAAGGGCAATTCCATATGTGACGGAATGACATTTTGAGTTGTAGAATTGAAGTTAAGGCTATTCTACAAAGCTATTTTGGATTGAAAATTCATTCTTCAGTTTGAAAATGATTGTTAATGATTAAGAGATTTAAAAAAAACTAAGAAACAATTTTTACACTTTTTATTCTTTTATTTTTGATTAATTTCTCATTGTGTGACGGAATGACATTTTTGCTACCATGACTATGTCCTGGTATTAAAACCTGGGAACTTTTGGAAATTAAGAAGCAAGTCAGATTTTAAACTAATGCATATTTTACATAAGATATATAAGCAATATAAAATTCTAATTTAGAGCAACTGGCCTGTAATAGTATCGAATTTATTAAGTGTCATTTGACGTGACGGAATGACTAAAGTTTCTTCAACATGTATTAAAAGAAAATTGAGTAAACAAATAAATTTTATATATATTTTAATATTTAGAATGCTTGTAAGGAATTACATTATGTAACTTGAAACATATTTTAATATATTTTTAAACTTACTTCATATGAATGAAAAAATATTTTTTTTCATAAAAGTTGACATTTTTATGGAATTGCCCAAAACTATCATTTGATTGTCTTGACATGTGGCTTTACATACTAAAATCCAATATTTAACACTGTCTATCTTTTCAATAATTTTAGTTAATTTCCATATTTTTGATGTGTAAAAATTTATGCGCTCAGAGGGGTAAAAATCTATTTCACAATACAATCACAAAAACAGCGTAGGGGAAAATCGGTGTGAGTATATGTATACGGTGTATTGGTGCAAAGATTATGATTTAAATTTATTTAGCTGATTCTACAACCAGCAGAAAGCGCCATGAATATATAGCAAACAACTGCAACCATCAAGTATAACAACCATAGCATTTGTTTGCTATACATATATGGCGCTTACTGTTTTATTTTAATTGATGTGTAAATATATGTTTACACATCTCCCCTGTGATCGGACTCACATAGTTTTTTTTTTTTTAATAAATAACGACTCCACCCGTTCTTTTTAGATGTAGAAAGCGACACAATGTAATCATAGTCTTGTAATGTAATTTCATTTTCTTCGACGTCGTTTGTTACATTTTGTACAATTAGAGACAAGTATATTTAGGATAATAGGGGATTGCTGAGTTTGAATCCGTGGTCTGTTTTGCTCTGCCACGTCAAAAATTTTTTAATGACAATATATTTTTTTAAATTTTAAATAAAACAAAATAAAATGTATTTCATATAATTTCATATCAAATGATCCATTTTTACCAAAAAAATTAGATTTTGTAATGTTTCTTTAGTTAGAAAAATTGACATTGAATATTTATTTTTGACGAGAGGTGCCATGACCCCTGATCCGATCCCGCCCATTTCGGTATTCACACTAACATTAGATGCCCTCACACCCTCACCCTGTTATAGAACTCGAGATATTTGATATGGAATAATTATTTTGTATGGGAGGTGTCACTCCCCCTGATTCGATCACGCCCTTTTTCCGTACGACTATTCACATTAAGAACAGAATTTTACAAGCTCTCCCTATCATAGAATTTGAGATATTTGATATTAAATAATTATTTTGTAAGGGAGGTGCCTGATTCGACCCGATCGAAAATTTGTTAGATAATTTTTATCGTCACCGCGGGTCTGCCTGCAAAGTTCCAGCTCGATTGGATGGCGGGAAAAGGGTTAAAAATCGTTCCAAAGTTTTGTCGCAGACCAACGGACACAACGAGTTGAAATAAAGGATGTAAAATATTTTTTCGCTTGATGAAAATTTTGTATCAATTGAATAAGAATGCTGGCTACACACTAGGCAACGGTTGCTTCAACGGTTGCATCAACCAATGAAAAATATCAAAACTTTTTGATATTTCTGCTTGGTTGAGGCAACCGTTGCTACGTCTGTATCATTGTTGCTACAACACATTGAAGCAGCCGTTGCCTGGTGTGTAGCGAGCATAACGTAGTACAGCAAAACGGATCACACATTCAGACTCAGCGATACATTATTACCTTAAGTATCCTTGACCGGTATCTGATCGTTTCCAAAAGTATTCATTTGTTGAACAGTGTTGATAATCAAGCTCAGTATCAAATGTTTTGTCCTTAAATTATGCAAAAAAGTTAATAATAAAATTCCCTGCTTACATTCTCATTAGGTTGAATCTAACTTTTTCCCAAACAAACAATCTACTGCTTTTGGTTATTGATGGCTCGATCCGAAACAGCTGTATAACCAGAATATTTTTTTTTTTTTACTTTATTTAAAGTAAAAACACTTTATGTTGAGCTTGATTCATTTTTAACTCAATCATTATATAATAAAGATCAAACATGAGAATTTTTATTTTTATATTTGTAAAAATAGAAAGTTAAAAATAGAAAGTTATTTCTACAATATTTTGAATTAACTGCCGCAACTCAAAGACAGTGTTTAAGCCCCGACATAAATTTATTCTATCCAAATTCACTGTTCTTTCGGGGGGTGTTCAATTTTATACGGAAGCATAATATATATTTCATTTCATTTAAAAATAAAAAGAAATAATAAAAAAAAAAACAAATATTTATGCACCTTGAATTTAAGTTTATGAACTTTCCTTTTGTTTGCAAAATTTATTATGAACAGTAAAAAAATAAATAAAGAATCACATGTTTTTATTTATATTAACTTATTGTTCTAATTTATGTAGTTTTAATACGGTTCATTCAAAATTTATAAAATTTATGAAATTAAAATATAAACACACAAATTTAAAATAGAATATATGTACAATATAGTATATTATTTGGATTTTGTCAGTCAATAACCTTTTATAAGGTGATTTCGAATAGGGGGGAATTTTAGTTCTAGAAACAAATTTCACATGAAATAACTCTTAAGCGAAGTACGAAAATAACAGTAATTTTGAATTTTTTTTAAACAAAAAAACATATAGAATACACAAGATACAATTTTGATCCTTTCAGTAAATTTTTTTTTTTTTTTTTATTTTATTTATTATAGTATCCTATACAACAAGACATAAATCTTATAATTAAAGTACAGGATTAGTAACAAGTAAAAAAGCATTATGGAAATTTTACATTGCTTAAAGTAAAATTAAAGAATAATACAATAGATTATTAAAGAAAAACATTGAGTAATAGAAGATATGGATATCAACATAGGAGAATCAAAAAATGAGAATAAAATTTTGCATTGAACATTGAACATTAAATAATTCAATTAAAAACCTTTTTATATAATATAATTAATAAGATTACAATAGCATAGAAAAATAATATAATAATATCAAAAATCAAAATTAAAAGTATTTTATGAGTAGTACAGAAAGAGTTCTCTTTTAAAATGCAGAGCGTTGCTTATAAATTTAATGGTCGAAGGTAGTGTGTTCCAAAGACGGACTGAATTAACATAGAATTGCCAGTCAGATATTAAACTTCGATGTCTTATATGTATAATGTCATTAGATCTACTAGAACGTGTAAATTGGATTCTTTCGAAGAGGTATGGTGGTTCATGAGTGTATACGATTTTGTGTAAGAGTTCAAAGTTCTTATTTTCAAGAGATTAGTAATTGTAACTCCATAGAGCTTTTTAGAGTACTGAGAGATGTGGTCATATTTCCTCAAATTAAAAACATATCTCAGTATAGCGTTGTAAGTAGATATAAGTTTTGTCAGACTCCTTGAGTCACAACTAGCATATATTTCGCAACCATATAGTAAGGTAGGTATTAAATAAGATTTTGCAAGTAGAATTCTAATATTAGGTGGTGTAAAAAATTGAGTATTCCAAAGAGATCGTAACTTTGCAAATGTTTTTCCTGCAGCAGCATTTATGTGGTCAGACCATGTAAGTGTACAATTAAAAGTGATACCAAGATTTTTTGCCGTAGATACAATTTCAATTTTATTGTTATCAAGCATTATTAATGGTTCAACGGACAACTTTAAACTTTTCTTGGCAATTACCAAACACTTAGACTTCTTGGGATTTATACATAATCCATTCGAATTTGCCCATTCATGAACATGTTTTAGATCGGAATTAAGTTTCTCAACACAGTTATTTATATTAGTTGAGTCACCACTTATATAAAGTTGTACATCATCAGCGTACATGTGTACATTACAGTATTGTAGTTTTTGTTCCAAATCATTTATATAGAAATGCTTTGCTTCCTATACCCTATACCACTATGTGGTTTGGGTATAATGACTTTGTGCTGCTGTTTGTAACAACCAAAAATATTTGACCTACACCCATCTTTAGTTATACCGATAGAATCAGAATCACTATCTGATTCGATTTAACGATGTCCGTCCGTCCGTCCGTCCGTCTGTGTGTCCATGTAAAGCTTGTAATCAAACTGCAGGTCGCAAATATGAATATATTTTGATGAAATTTGGTTTTTGATCTTTTATCGGCCATGGGATGAACGCTATTGAAAGTGGTGGGAATCGGTCCATGTTCAGACGTAGCCCCCATACAAATGGCCCCTATGAAATCGACATAAATTGCCATAAGATCCAAATTGTCATATAGATCTTACTCAAATTGGGTTTGTATGCGTTTATTACATCCATTAATGAGTAGTCTAAAAATGATTCCTGGGACAACTCTTAGTCATAGGCCCCATATAGAGCTGCTTCCCGATCTTCACTAAAATCTATCAAAACACAAAAATATTGCACTGATTCTTCTCAAATTTTGTTTGTATATATTTTTGCAAAATACAAGAGACTTTACCAAACATAGTCAGGATCGTTCCATTTTTGGGCCTAGTCCCCATATAGATATAGCATCCGATATGAAATTTTTCATATATGCAGCCAAAAAAATTAATAAAAATCCCACTCAAATTTGGTTTATGCTTATTTTCTATATCCAGTTAGTTGGGCCTAAGAGATAGGGTTTATAAACGCATGGTATAGGGTACCATATAGTCGGTCTCGACCGACTATAATTTTCTTACTTGTTATAATTTCAATTTTAATTTCTTCAAGCAATAATAATCAATAATCAAAAAATAACTATAAATTTTGCTCGAAATAATAAAAATGAAAAATAACTTTTATTTTGGTATAACTGTTACGGTCCCTGCTCTTTAGTGAAAATTTTTAAATTATTTGTTGTTTAAATATTTCTACAGAATAGCTTTTCTCTCGTTATAGCATGTTCAGACAGCAAAATGAACCACTTGGTTCGTTCTCTGAATCACGATTGCGAACCTTGGTGTTCAGACGATTGTTCTTGTTTCATTTTGACGTTTATATTTTTTTGTGCAAATATTTGAAGACATCCTTCTACACTTTACATTTCACTATTTCATTTTTCCTATTTTATTTAAATATATATACAATATATATAAATATATACTTTTTATTTGTTAAAAGTTTCTATTTATTTTATTGCACACATTAATTTTTTGTTTTTTCTTTGTTTACATATTTTTGACAGCTAGTTCAGATAAACTAGCGATAATTTTTTATCAAAATTGGAGATGACAGTACATTTTTCGTGGTTCGTAACTAGATGCAAAATGAACCAAGTTGATTCGCTCTCAAAATTTTGTATGGCGTATCATGTAGGTTCAATCATGATTGGAGCGCGAACCGTGAATGAGAGAGCGAACCTCGAATGTTGCTGTCCGTCTGAAAATAGCATTATACCTTCTATATCACTATGTGGTTTGTGCTGATGTTTGCGACTACCTTTTATTATTCCGATTGACTCAGAATAATTTTCTGAGTTGATTTAGCGATGTTCATCTGTGTGTTTATGTAAACCTTGTAATCACACTAGAGGTCGCAAATATAAATATATTTTCATGAAACTTGATAAATATCGGCCAAAGGACGAACGCTACTGAAATTGGTGAAAATTGACGCACCTTTAGATCTAGCCCTTATGCAAATAACCCCTAGCAGATCGACTAAAATTGTCTAAAATACAGATTATCAAATATACACTAAGTCACAATACAATGGAAACTTTTAACAAAATATATTTTTGACGAATTGAACGGTCAATACCAAAAAATTGAATCATAAAATTTAAAATTCTTTTATTAATTAAATAATTTTTATGTTTTATCAATTTAAAAAAGAAGAAATATTAACATAAAATAGTTTTAATTCTGAAAAAAATTAACAAAACTTAAAAGTATTAATTTTTATGCTTTTACTATACAATAATTGGAAACGTTCCCTGTATTTTTGGTTTCAATATTTTGTTGGCTATCCTTTATTTTACTGCTTCACAATGGAGAGGTATAAAAGCAATTACATTTTTCATAATATCCGTTGAATTTTTTGCCACTCCACTCCACTCCTCTATGAGATCTGTAATGTTTGTGTAATTTTATGTCGGTTAATTTTGATATAGAATTTCCCAGAGATTCTCTATAAGATTGAAATTTTGTGTTTCAAAACACTAACTGTATTATATTGAAGCACTTGATTGTCATGTTGGAACCTCTAGACTAGGGGCATATTTTCCTGCGCGTTTGAATATATTATATCATTTAGAATTTGGAGGTATCCAATTCCAGTTATAATAACTTTTACTACATGAATTGGACACATTGCTTGGCCCGAAAAGCAACGCTGTACCATAATATTGCCACCGCAAATCTAACAGTTTTATTTATATACTAGTATGCCCTGTTATGCTTCGCTACGGTTTACCGAGACTTATTGACAAGTATATGGGGGATTTCATGTCAAGTGCACCAACTTTTTAAACCGATGTCTTCCGATCGGGATGAAATTTGCACCAAGATTAGGCCTATTGGATAGTAGTTTAGACACAATTTTTCAAAAAGATCGGTCAGATCTCTCTGAGTTAGAGGGGATCAAAATTTGAGATTTTGGCCAAACAGGTGTTTTTTCTCATCCATGTAACTTATTACCTATTGTTCCTAGAAAGAGAGTTTAGATAGCTATTTCTTCAGTATTTCGGAAAAAAATACTTAAAAAAAAAAAATTTTGTAGACTTTTTTTTTTGCTAACTTAAAGCATTTTAAGCCTTTTTTTTCAAAAAGGGCATTTTTTTTTTTTTTATTTATTTTTTCATACGAAAGCTTAGGATTTTTCCTTTAAGAGCTTTTTGGTCGCTTAGTGGGATGGGAGTGGGATATCTATCAAAAAAAATGTTTTGTAACTCAAGACAACGGTTTTTCAATTTTTCACAAATGCACTATTTTGAATTTTTTCCGATTTGTGTCTAAAACCTTACAAATAAAACCTATACTGAGAAACTAGACAAACTAAACTTTCCGAAGGTATATAACATACCTAACTAAAATTTTATACCCTCGATACTGTAATACTCAGAATATGTTAACCTCAGGAAAAAATAGCTTTTTTCTATAGAAATGTTGAAAAATTATTATTTTTTATTTATTTTTAATAATAATTAAATTAATGTATAATAATAATAATATTAAAAAGATAAATAATTTATTAAAATTTAATCATAATTGCATTAGATCCATTTATATCATAACTATTTTTATACTTAATTTATTGTAGCTTATGAAGTATTTAAGTCTTGTCTTGGGTCTTGGGTCTTCCATGGACAAGCAGTATAAAAGCATGGTATTGAGCGGTGCCATCGATTGCTACCGCAGCATCGAATCTGCTCTTCAGTGTTTTCAATGTTTCCTGATGATCCTCTTTGCTACTAAAAACTATTTTGGTTTCTTTACAATAACTCTTTGCCCAATGGAATAAAGCAGTCGCATTTAAGATGCGATCTTGATGAGAGCACTGGAGGCTATACTTCGCTGCATTTCTTTTAAGGTTTGCTCCAATACCATCACATGCTCCTTTAACATGAGCAGTAGGATGAAAATGCCACTCAGCTGGCATTCCAAAATCTTTTTCATGGGCCATAAGATTTGCCAAGCTACTTTTGTTTTTAAAATGTTGACGAGCTCCGTCCGAAACGTAGTATACTTCCTTACTGTAAATTTAGATTTTAGAAATTTTAGCATTCTCTTCTGGTACTCATAAACTGCAACGGTGCCATGTTTTAAATCGTCGGATATGATTGCCATACTTTTGTGTTCCAGTTTTTCATCTTTCTTGTAGTAAATAACTACTGTGAATATAGTTGCTTGGTCGTTATTGAAGTGGAATGCCTTGTATGGCATCCTGAAGAACATAATTATAGTTTTCTGCGAAATCATATGAAATAACGAATTCACCAGACTTCAAATGCATCTTCAAATCCTTGAAGAATGACCATTGCTCTTCGACTAAAAAGTCATGGTTTCTCAAGTTTAGCAATCCTGTACACATTTCTTCCACAAAATCATCCACATTTAAAATGATTGTTTTCAATGTGCATCTGTCAGTCTGAATCCAAGAATCAAATTTGACCTCCTCTATATATTCTCGATCTAAAGAGTTGATTAAATTTTCTTTGATGAATGTGGTTTTCGGGCAATTGGTACATTCACCTAAGTGGCAAGAAGTTGTTGCATTAGGACACACTGTCAATTTAAGGCAATCGCGGTAATCGTGTAAATCTTCTGCCGAATCATCTGTTAAATACTTTAAGTTGATTTCCTTCAACATCAGTTTAACATTTTCATGGTAAATGCAAACGCATACTGTGTGAGTTCCGCTGCTTTCTGCCAAAACGCAATGTTTTGGCCTCATTTGGGTTAATTTCGTGAAGCCAATTCTAATATCCTCGTGTTCAGATTGAAATGTTGCAAATAACTCTTTCAGCTTACAGATAACCATTCTCTTCTGTTATGTTATGAAGGTATGTTACATACCTTCGGAAAGGTTAATTTGTCTAGTTTCTCAGTTTAAGTTTTATTTGTAAGGTTTTTCACACAAATAGGAAAAAATTCAAAATAGTGCATTTGTGAAAAATTGAAAAACCGTTGTCTTGAGTTACAAAACATTTATTTTGATAGATATCCCACTCCCATCCCACTAAGCGACCAAAAAGCTTTTAAAGGAAAAATCCTAAGCTTTCTTATGAAAAAATAAAAAATAAAAAAAAAAATGCCCTTTTTGAAAAAAAAGGCTTAAAATGCTTTAATTTAGCAAAAAAAAAGTCTACAATTTTTTTTTTTTTTTTTTTTAAGTATTTTTTTCCGAAATACTGAAGAAATAGCTATCTAAACTCTTTGGGAGAAAATTTTCTAGGAATAATAGGTAATAAGTTACATGGATGAAAAAAAACACCTGTTTGGCCAAAATGTCAAATTTTGATCCCCTCTAACTCAGAGAGATCTGGACCGATCTTTTTGAAAAATTGTGTCTAAACTACTATCCAATAGGACTAACTTGGTGCAACTTTCATCCCGATCGGAAGACATCGGTTTCAAAAGTTGGTGCACTTGACATGAAATCCCCCATATGTTTAAAATCAATTTTTCCAATGAAGTTTGTATTGTGCAATTAAAACATTTTAATTTATTTATTTTATATTTTTTTTATTTCAATGCTTGTTGTTATAAAAAATTTTGGGCGTTCCTACTCTGGATTTTCCAAATTAAGAACAGCAACACTTTACGATTGGCTTTGAATTTAGAATATCATTTGGCAATTTTTATTTTAGCGATTTTTGATTTTGAAATTTTTGATTTTGGCGAATTTTCTTTTCGGCGATTTTTGATTTTGGTGATTATTGATTTTGGCAATTTTTGATTTTTAAGATTTTTGTTTTTGGCAATTTTTGTTTTTCGCGATTTTCGGTTTTGGCGGTTTTTGATTTTGACTATTTTAAAATTCCGATTCCGCATTGGAAATTAATGTTTTTGTCAAAGGTTTCAAGACTGTCGCTTTTATAGTACTTCATATTTTTGTATAGGAGGTGCCACGCCCACTTATCCTACCCCGCCCATTTTTATCTGATTACTCACATTAATAGCTAATGGACTCGTACAAAGTGTCAAGGCTTTCCAAGGCTCTCACTATTACAGTACTTCAGATACATTTACTATTTACTTTGTATGGGAGGTGCCACTCCCACTTATCCGATTTCACCTATTTTCGGCTCGTGGCTAATAAAATTAATTAAATTTGCATAGCTCGCGCTATCATAGTACTCAATATATATGATATTAAAAGTTCACTTTGCATGGGAGGTGCCACGCCCACCAAAAATTGCAAAAAAAATTATAGCTTATAGGTCAGGATAATTGGTTCAATCTTTTAGCCTCCTATAAATTACAAACAAACAAACATTCATACTTTCGCTTTTATGGTATGATATTTTTACCTATGGTCGTAGTACAAACGTTGTTTCATCATGGCCTTTTAAGCTTGGACTTCTCTGAAAACAGAATAGTATTCCAATTCCGTCTTGACTGCCATGTGTTCCTTAACAAAATTTATGCGAGCCAGACGTTTTTTTTTCTCTGATATCAATAGTTTTTTCATAAGACGATAACAATCCAGATCAGCCTCAATTGCTCGTCGAGAAACAGTTTAGTTTCAGATTTTTGGACATTTTTTAAATTCTCTTGCTATTAAATTATACCATCTTTGACTCGTTACGGGGTCTGCCGCCGTACCTGTTTCATGATATTTCTTGATAATTTTGGAAATTATGAATTTATTCATAGAACATTTCTCACAAATTTCCTCTAGCTTAAGTTCAGCAGTTAAATCACCTATTATTCTGATTTTTAACTTTTCGCAAAGCTTTATTCTTGCCATTATTTTATAATAATTAATTTTAGGATTAAAACATTTAAAAATTCAATTGTGCTTAAAAAACAATTGAAAGAAAACTAAAGAAACTAATAATATTTACATAAAAGTTAAAAATTTATAAATTTTATTCAAACAAAATTTTGTTTCATTAATTTTTATTGTTTCAATCTACTCTAGTACAGAAGTTGAAAAGTTTCCATTATTTTGTCATCACAAAAAATACGTTTTTTCGTTTATCTATTTTCTTAAATTGTATTTTTTCATAATAAATTTGTTATCTTTCGATAGGAATACACCAAAGAGTAATTTCGCAAAAAAAAAAAGAAAAAACATTTTAGAAAAGAATTAAAAAGCAAAATTGGCAAATTCAGAATTTGTATAACAATACAATTTTGTGTATGTCTGTGTGTTATATCCACTAATCAGTAGTCCAAAAATAAACAGCGTGGAATGATTTTTAGTCATAGTTCCTAATATAGCAAATTCCCGATCTATCAAAATTTTTTTTAAAGTGTAGAAAGGTTTCCAAAGAGTATTGAACTAAAAGGAACACTATGTTAAAAAATAAAATATTTTTAACCCAATGTTTTTCTACTATTTTGAAAAAAAAAATTTTTTTTTCTTAATTTCTTTTAATTTCTTAAATTTTACCTAAAATTTTTTTTATACAAATTTTAAATGATAACTGTGTGTTGATCCCATTGATCAGTCCGAAAACTGATTTATCAACCAACAATTTGTCGTCACCTTAGAATCCATTATAATAAATATTTTTGATTAGTTTAAAATTTGAAGTCGAACTGACAATATCGGTCTAGCGTCATACATTTACGTAGGTAATGCATGATTCTCTACCTAATAAAAAGCAAAATATTGCACTGGAATTTTCTATTTAATTTATTTTTTTTACTGGCTTATTGAAAAAAATTTCGAACTAGCAATACCGGTCTAACGTCACGGCCAATTACGTAGTTAAGACATGATTTTCTACTAAACAAATACTTCGGATATCAATGAAAAATGCAAATATTGCACTATATTTTTCTTTGTTTTTTGTTTTTTTTTTTTTTGTTTGCTATTGTTTATTTGAAAATTTCGTATGTCTTTCGTATATTCACCTTGATCTGCTATAATTACTTTATTGTTTTTTTAAGACAAGGTTATTCAGTCAAAAATTTGTTTTAAATTTTTCGTGGTCAAAATCTGTGGTTAATTTTTTATAAATATTTGTGCAGATTATATGGAATATATAGATTATATAGAATCTATATTCCATATGAACTTTTGTTAATTGCATGGCTGATGCAATTTAAAGCTACAATTTCATCAAATTAAAAATAAATCGAATTATTACTGCTGATAAACTTTAAGTATTTCGATTCTGTCCATAAAGTACCGGACAAGATATTCATTCAAGTATCAGCATTTATTTTCTCACCTCCATGGTAGATTCCATTTCTTGCAATACATTTTTTCCAATCATCAAAACATTTTTCAAACACATATTTTAAAGTGGAATTCAGCAAATTTGTCCTTCACGGATTGTCAATTAGAGTTTTAGGGGACCATATCTGATGATGGTGATATATGTTTATTTGTTCTTCTAGACCACTCTAAAGCAATTGACATGATAGACCACAATATGCTAATGTACTCGTATATTAGAATTATAAACAATGTTTAATTTTTCATTATCGTCTACCAATTTGATTTATTCTTATCTATCTGAACGTTTTCAATATGCATTTGCGAATAATCAAACCTCTAGTACTCTACCAGTGATAAGTGGCGTACCCAAAAACATGTGCTAATCTTATATATTAAAAGAATTTATAAAAACTATAGTCAGTCCGTCTGGCCATTCTATCTGGCCGATTTCCTTCATGTTTTTTTAAATGAAAGATATTTAGACACAGATATGTCATCAAGCATTCGAATTTACTCAACTCCCACCTTACTCAAGTTATACTTTTTTCAAGATTTTTTCAAAATTTTCCTTCACTCAAACCTCTATAACTAGAGTTCTAATTAACGTAGGCTGTTGATATAAGTTTAAGAACACTCAGGGGATCAGTGAGCTATTAACTGCTTAAATTCGTTGGGTTTGAGGAAAGTTATGCGTGGACAATCAACTTAACTTTTACTGTACGTTAACTTCTCTTGGCAAATTTTGGTATTATATTATAAAAATTAATATAATATAATATAATGCTGCGAAATCTATATATATAAAATTCATTTTCTGTTTATATATATAAAATTCATTTTCTGTCTCTATACCCCCGGAAAGGTCGCCGTATACTTTCTACCGGCCACGCCTACTTTTACGCCCACTTTTTATGTAAAATTAATTTTCTGTTTCATTCATATTTGTTCACTATACAAATTTTTATTTGTTAACAGATTTCTCTGAAATTCGGTAAACACGATCCCTGTACTCCAGCTAAGGTCACCGTATACTTTTTATCGCCCACGCCTACTTTTACGCCCACTATTTATATACAATTCATTTTCTGTATTTTGGTATATTTGTTCGCTATACAAATTTTTATTTTTCAACCGATTTCTCTGAAATTTGGTGCACACGATCTCTCTGCTCCAGGGAAGGTCGACATATTCTTCGTACCGGTCACGCCTACTGTTACGCCCACTTTTTGTATACAATTCATATTCTGTTTTTCGGTACATTTGTTCCATACACAATTATTTTTTTAAACGGATTTCTCTGAAATTTGCTACACACGATCTATGTACTCTATGCCATATGATTCTTGCCGGCCACGCCTACTTCTACGCCCACTTTTTATACAAAATTAATTTTCTGTTTTTTGGTATATGTGTGCAGTATAGAAATTTTTATTTTTCAAGGGATGTCTAAAATTTGGTCACACGATCTCTCTATTATAGGGAAGGTCACAATATGCTTCTTACAGGCCATGCCTACTTTGCGCCAACTTCTATGTATATAAAACTTATTTTATCCTTTTATTTGTTTCTTTATTTGATTGCTATACAAACTTATATTTTTCAATGGCTTCCTCCGAAATTGAGTACATATTCCAGGAAAGGTCGTCATATGATTTTACCGACCACGCCTACTTTTACGCCCAAGTTTCATATAAAATTCATATTTTGTTGTGTGGTATATTTCTTCCCTATACAAATTTGTACTTTTCAACGGATTTCTCTGAAATTTGGTTTACACGGAAATATCTACACGGTGAACAAATTCCCCAAACTTAAAAAAAGGTACCCACAAGAAATGAACAAATTCGCCATTTTTTATCGAAATAAAAATTGAACTTACTCCCCAAATTCATTCGTAAATTTTTACATATTTTTATTTAATGAATTTTGTTAAATATTTATTTCAGTAAACATTTGCATACTGCTCTCAATATATGTCCTACAATAAATGCATTTAAAATGAGTATTCTTTTCAATAGCATCATTTCGTTGCGCGGAAGCTACGCGCACGGGGAATACAGCTTAGCTAGAATATCGGAATGATCTGGAAAATATATTTTGACAATTAAAATAAGTTGGCAACAGCTGCGCGGTAGCACAGGTGTGGTTGCCAAACGCGCGGAAGCGGCGCGCGGTGCGCGAGGCGCGGACGCGGACGCGACGGATGCGGACGCGACGCGCTCGCGGAACACAGCTCAGCTAAAATATCGTAATGATCTGAAAAATATATTTTGGCGGTTAAAATAAGTTGACAATAACTGCGCGGCAGCACGAGTGTGGCTGCCAAACGCACGGAAGCGGCGCGTGGCGCGCGACCGCGGACTCGGACGTGACGGATGCGGACGCGACGCTCTCTTGGAACACAGCTCAGCTAAAATATCACAATGCTCTAAAAAATATGTTTTAGGAATTAAAATAAGTTAACGAGAACTAAGCGACAGCACGGGTAGTAGCTGCGAGGAAGCGGCGCGAAACGCGCGGACGCGACGCGGCGCGCGACCGCGGACTAGGACGCGACGCGCTCTCGGAACGCAGCTCAGCTAAAATATCGCAATGCTTTAAAAAATATGTTTTAGGAATTAAAATAAGTTAACGGGAACTAAGCGGCAGCACGGGTAGTAGCTGCGAGGAAGCGGCGCGAGGCACGCGGACGCGGACGCGACGCGCTCGCGGAATATAGCTCAGCTAAAATATTGCAATGATCTGAAAAATATATTTTGGCGATTAAAATAAGTTGACAACAACTGCGCGGCGACTAGCTCGCGGAACACAGCTTAGTCGTATGATAAATTTTGTCTACGTATGTGAAATATTGATCAAAAGATGCCACACATATACTATAAGCAGTTGCTTAAAAAGAAACCTTGCGACACAATATTAAACGTCGCATTAGTCTTTCATTTCTGAAACTTGAATTTGATGTCTCTGCTCAATGATGATCACTTATTAAATGAAGTAATTCAATTTTTAAAAGTTTCGATTCCTTTAATTTGCGAACCATTCCGTTATATTTGATGTTTATAAATTAAACTGAAAAAAAAACTTAAAGCGGTTTCGCCGCTTATTTTTGAAGCATTTTTGCTGCAGCATCTTATAAAAAACTTCTAAATTAAAAAATCAAAAAATTTTTAATTGAAATAAAAAATTAATTTACTGCCCATGCAAATTTTTGGGGAGAAAGTTAATTTTATTGGGGATTTCGTTAACTGGGGACTAATTACTCAGCGCCTGGTAAGCATAGTGAATCATTTTTCAAGTCAAAGGCCTTTTTATGCCGGGCAAGACCGGGTAAAAACAGCTAGTATAATATAATCTGCGAAATATTATTGTTAATTGATTGAGTTAAGTAGAGATCAGGGGACTATAGCTAAAAGTGGTCCTACAGGGTTTATTTTTGGACTACTGATTAGTGAGTATAATAGATATACATATGTACATACACCAAATTTTATCGATTTTATATACATATCTGTGGTTTTTTAGAATAACCGCGTATGTCATAAAATCAAAATGTTCAGGGGAACCAAAAAACGTTATATTTGAAATTATGGGCTCGATATAAAGTTTTTAGAGCTTTTTATTTAACAGTACTGTAGATATGGGCAATAAATACTTTATATAAATTTTTGAGTCAAAAATATTCAGAGGAAGGACGAAAAAACAATATGTAAATAACACTTAAAGTGTGTACAGATAAAACAACTTATGTTGACAAACGTCGCACAGTGGACCATATTTTGAGAAGGCGGCCAAAAATCATTTTTTTTTGTTACCGATTTACAAGTTATAAGTTGAAAGTAAATACTATTAAACCTCGGGAGCCAAAAAATTGCGACTCTATCTCAACTATATCACAGCGAACAGCGTCTTCGAAAATGGGCTTTCTCAGTATTTTGCTAAAATTAAAAATTTCTTTGTAAATTTTTATTCTTGAATGACTGTAACTTTTTTGATTTAAAAGATTTTGAAGTGAAATAAATTTTGTATAATTTTGTGGCTTCCATACTATTAATGTTAAAAATGTAAAATCACTGAGTCATTGCGAAATTAAAAAAAAAAATTTTAAAAAAGATCCAAATTTTCCGAAAATCTCCTACTTAATAGAGCATAACTTCTGCCAGTCAAAAGCAGTCAGAAAAAATCTTGCACTCTTCTATAGTCCGAACCC
This sequence comes from Cordilura impudica, assembly GCA_963682025.1. Lineage (NCBI taxonomy): Eukaryota > Metazoa > Arthropoda > Insecta > Diptera > Scathophagidae > Cordilura > Cordilura impudica. Next base: position 41,330,379 of record OY821518.1, on the reverse strand, counting down.
TCCCCTATACTTCTATTCCCCATTATACACCCGTCAGTTTCCGCCCGTGTGCACCAGAACAATGTTTCTGACCCAAGGTTAGATATTTTCTGCAAAATTTATGAATACAAAAGTTGTCTACTATGTGGTTAGGATATATTAAGTTTTAGGTGATGTTTGTAACTGCCAAAAATATTGGACCTTTATCCATCTTTTATTATACGGATCGACTGAAAAACACTTTCTGAGTCGATTAAACGATGTCCGTCCGTCCGTCCGTCCGTCTGAGTGTTATGAATACAAAAGTTGGTCGTACCGGTGCACCGCGGTGTATTTTTTTGCGTGTCAGTAGAGTTGTCAGGAGTTGTTATATACTTATAAAATAGGGTTGAGATATAATGCGCTTAATTGTTACAGGTACATTTACATAGGTATCTTTCAAAAACATTAATAATCTGAATTAGAGTTATATAGTTTAAATACCTGACAAAATGGGAAGCAATTTAAATACCAGGTAAATGGTAAAAAAAAACTATTGCGACATAGCCCTTTAAGATATGAGCAGGTATGCATCACCTTTTAAAAGGGGTTAGGGTGTGGGTTTTTTATGCTTCTAAAAGTGGGAATAAAAGATAAAAATTTTTATTTTACATAATTGCAAGAAAGAGTATTTATAATAATGTTTCCACAATTATTATTTATTACAATTTGTGCAATGGCTGAGTACTGTTACAGAGATCTGGCAGATATTTATTTTCAACGAAATGATGTAGGCGATGTAATTTTGCACATAGTGAGCAACGACTTCTTTAAGAATTGTAACCTAGAAGACATTAAAATACACAAAGAAAAATTACTAATTTTGCATCGAATTTGTAAAGACGGTACATTGAATGCTCTCATAGCAAGGCAAAGATGTACAAACCTTAACAAGACTGGTTAATAAAGGAACTTATTTTTGAGAGTGCATCTACAACTGCCAACGAAAGTGGAAAAAAGGGTCGACCAGAAAAACCAATTGACGGATGTAGTGAAAGATCTCGAAGGCGCAAGCTGGAGAATATCAATGAAGAAATTTCTCAAAGAATTATTTAGGATTCATTTTTGCACCAAATTCAACAAACCCAAAATAAAAAAAAAATAAAATTGAAATTATTGAAAAAATAGTAGAAGCGAGCCCAAGGCGCACAAAGAGGATTTTGAAAAGCATTCCTACACCAATTGAAGATAAGAAATTTACGCCGGAAGAAGCGTTCGCCCTATTTTTGGATTTGAAATTGACCAAAAATCAATATAAGGAATTGCGGAAGCGAACCAATGAAAAGAATTGTGGGACTTTTTCAGAGTATCGAGATTTAGTTCCTGCCAAAAAAGAATGCTTACCTTCACAATCTGCTATTAGTGTCACTTCAACATCAGCAGAAATAAAATTGCAAGATCTCCTTCAACATACTGCAGAACGATTGCTAAATACGCTTGATACTGATCGTTTAAAAAAAATTGGTAATGGCAGCATTACTTTAATTTCTAAATGGGGATGAGATGAATCCTCTGGTCAGAAACAATACAAGCAATTTAATGCCGAAAATTCATCAGATGCTAATTTATTTATGGTATCTTTTGTTCCATTGCGCTTAACAAAAAGGTATAGCGTCTTAGAGCCGTCAACTAGTAAAGCAACAGAAATTGATAAATGGACAACAACAAAGTATTGCAGACCAATAAAATTTGCACTCAAAAAGGAAACCAAAGATGTTATAACTGAAGAAGTTCAAAAAATAAAAGACCAAATTACGGAACTTCAACCAGTAATATTTAAATTTGATGACCAAGAAATTGAAGTACATTTTAAAATGTGTCTCACAATGATTGATGGAAAAGTTGCACAAGCTTTAGCTGGAACAAAGTCAACGTCAAGCTGCATTATATGCCAAAAGACATCAAGTCAATTAAGCCAACCCCCACCAGAAGACGATAGTTTTAAGGAAGCCTACGAATTTGGAATGTCCCCCCTTCATGCTAGAATACGTTTCATGGAGCATATTCTTAAATTGGGTTATGATTTGGAATTTGATCCGTTAGGCGAAACAGTGAGAAAAAACAAAGAAAATGAAGAAAAAAGAAAGCAAAAAAAAAACAAATTCAACAAAAATATCTACAGTTAGGCCTCGTAATCGACCAACCAAAACAAGGGGAAGGAAACACAAATGATGGAAATACTGCAAGGAGATTTTTTTCCGATCCGGAAACTGCAGCATCTATCACAGGTGTAGATCATGAATTAATAAGACGATTCAAAATCATATTACAATTTCTAGCATGCAGCAGAAAAATAAATGCAAAAAAATTTGGAGAGTACGCCAATAAAACAGCTATAATTTATAATGAAAAATGCTCTTGGAGATATATGCCATCCACAGTTCATAAAATTTTGTACCATGGGGAACAAATAATTCAAAACAATATGCTACCAATAGGAGATCTATCTGAAGAAGCGCAAGAAAAAAGAAACAAACAGATCCTTTCGCGAGCACAACACAAGGAAAATGTCCAGATGTTGTACTAATGAAGACCTTATCACTATTTTGTTGTGCACTTCAGATCCATATATGACCAACATTCGTCAAAAATGGAAAACTACCTCTATTGAATTAGACGAAGAAGCTAAACAACTTCTAGAAGATGAAAATCAAGGCTATTTATCACTATTTTGTTGTGCACTTCAGATCCATATATATCCAACATTCGTCAAAAATGGAAAACTCCCTCTATTGAATTAGACGAAGAAGCTGAACAACTTCTAGAAGATGAAAATCAAGGCTATTTAGAAGAAATTTTTACTAAAATTGGTTGATTTAAAGTACTTTTTCATTACACTAACAATAAGTTACAATTTTTTTTTATATAATTAAAAAATTTTCTTGATTTAAAAATTTATATATTTTGTAAATTTACAATAAAAATTGTTATATTTCATAAATTTACCATAAAAATTGATATAGAAATTTTTAAAAAAACAATAAAAAAAATTTTACTAAAGCAAAAATATACGAGTTTTTCATTGAAACTTCTCTATCTTGAACCAATATAAGGTAACTTTTACGTTCGCTGCTTAATAAATTATATATTAACTCGGGATTTAAAAAAAAAAAAACAACCTTTGGCCCTTGTGCACATTAGGACTAAAAAGTTTACGGGGGCTAAAGTTTGGCATTTTCTGAAAAAATTAACTTAAAAAATTGTTAAAAAGTATTAGTTGTAAAATTAACTGAAAAAATAAGACATTATATTAAAAAAAACCTTTTTTACCTTTTAACACTTCACTTTTGTACTAAAATTCAACTACAAATGAAAATGTATTTTAAACCCTCCGTAACTTTTTTTAATGTCGGTCGAGAATTACGTTTTATAGCAAAACTTAAAGGCTAAAGTCTCACCTACCAAACAAAAAAAAAAACCGCATATCAAAATTCCTATCCAATCAAAAGTTATAAATTTTTGACCGCCTTCTCGTCAAATGGTCCACTGTGCGTCGTCTTCTTTGAAAAAGAAAACTACCAATGCGACCACCCATGTAGACATAAGTTGTTGTTGCTTAAAAAATTGATTTTTTTTTTCGTCAACAAAAAGTTAAAGGGACTTAGGATGAGAATATAACAACGTATCCAGAATAATAGTGACAAAAAATAACAGAAATAAACACACAAATTTTTATAAGTGGTTATAAGGTGAAAAATAATCCAAAATTATTTTGTATTTTTTTTAATTAATAACAACGTATGTCGCTATTTGTCGTTTTCTGAGAAAATAATTTGTCAGCGCTCAAACGTAGGTTGACATACGTCGATAGTGCTGCAAATTAATTTAATAAACATTTAAGTTACGTCGTTATTTAAAGAAAAAACTCAGAAATGGTCAATATTTTTTTGTTTTTAAATTTAACACATGTAAAGAGCTTTAAAAATTAATATATTTGACATCGTTAACTCAAAACTGACAAACATTGACATACGCGGTTATTCCAGAAAACAATAGATATATGATAATCTGGATCTTACTATAATTTAAGTCGGCCTAATAGGGGATATTTGTTATTTTCACCAATTTCGAAAAAAGATTATATGCTAAATTTGATCAAAATATATTTAACTATATTTACAACCTGTAATTTGATTACAAGGTTTACAAGGACACACAGACGGACGGACGGACATCGCTGAATGACATCGCTAATAAAATAAAATGTGTATCTAGTTCTAATATTTTTAATAGTTACAAACATCAGCACAATCTCTTTATAACCTGACCAGATAGTGGTATAGGGTATAAAATGAAATACTATTAGAATTTAATAATACAGGCAATGACTCTTAATTAAAATAGATAATTCTAACAAATTTAAATGTCTTTCGACCCATCTGTCTTATGTTCGGATAAGTAGCTATTTCACTTAGACAGTTTAAGAAGATGAGATTATTTAAATCGGCTTCCTATTTTTTTTTCTCTCTAAAAATAAACATCAAACAAATAATAACAAAAGGTCTATTGACTTATGAAATTATTTGTCTATATTGCATCACAGACAATACGTCTGTTCAGAGATCATCCATAAATATTTAACCAAGGTTTTTTATTCGCTCTTTTTTTACTTTGTTTAAAAAAAAAATATGTGCTGATAAGACTGAGTTAAACCTCTAACAGTATTTTATGATTTTAATTAACACTGTTCCTACCGACATTTCATGTATACATATTCCTAACACACGAGGTCAAATAAACACTTTGGGGAAAAATATATACATTAATAATATACATAGAATGTAATTTTAGTCAATTGGATAGTGAAAAAAATATTTACATTTCTTTAGAAACAATTTGCATTTTATGCATTTTCACCTCATTTTTACAAATCGCTGTTGTGCTAATTGCACGTTATGTATAACAAAATTATAAAAACGGCCTATTGACCACGCGTGGCAAAAATAGTGTTAAAATTAAAATACATTTAAATTAATTCAGCTATAGCAAAATGTAAAAACAACATATTATTTTCAAGATTCGAATTAATCATCTCGGGCAGAAAATTTACCCTATTATATTCTTATTAAGTTTTAGTTTTCGATAAAACCTGAAATCGCCCACTGTCTGACAACTGAGCGAAATTTGGGACAATTTACTAATGCTGTTTTCTTTTCTGACAAAAAATGTCGCCCTTTTTTTGCCCTTTTTTCGAAAAGTGTATTTTTTTATATATTCTGAATTAAGAGCAACCTTATCTTATACATCAATTGAAAGTTCTCAAAGTCGAGCCCTCGAAAATCACAAAAAATTCTAGCCATTGACTTCTTTCAGGTCACAGAATATTTCCCCATTGTTCCTCTTTTTTGAATAATTTCACCCTATGACTTCCAAGAGGATAGTAATCAAAATTTATGAACACAGCACTTTGAGACCTTTCGATTGATATATAATATCAGGTTGCTCTTAATTCAGAATATATAAAAAAATACATTTTTCCAAAAAAGGGCAAAAAAGGGCGACATTTTCTGTCAGAAAAGAAAACGGCATAAAATAAGGAGTTTCGATATAAAATTAAAGTTCATAATATCAACAGTGATTTTCAATAAAATTCACACGTGAAAGGTACAGTAGTACTCCAATGTCTGACCCAGTACAATTTAAAATTTCCCCAGAATTAAAGCAGAAGTAGTCTGTACGTTTCGTTCCGTAACGAATCAAAAGATTCTATTTGCGTTAATGAAAAATGCAGTTAGTTTTTCTGTTTGGTTACGTACCGTATCAACTGATTTCAATCTCACAGAAAATGTCAACAATCAACACAAAAACATTTTAATAAAATATATTTTTTTAATCTTAAAAAAAAGAAACGATAATGATAAATTAATTATTTCATTACAAGAAAATAATATTTTATTTAACAAATTAATATATTTATAAATTTATAATATATTTATTTTACAAGACAAATAAGAGGGTTAAATTCGGCTGTGCCGATTCTCCACCTTAATTTCAAGCCGATACTTATATTTTAAGCTAATTGTTTTTATTTTTAATCAGTTTCTATATAATTATTTGTTATAAAAAACAAAATTATTTTTATCTTAGTGGAGTAGAAAATCTTTACTTAGGGAACACCAATGAAATATATTATTTAATGCAGCGTTATTTAATACGGTGTTATATTACCCAAAGTTTGATCCCTATATGAATGTTTTGAGAAATTAGAAGTCATAAAAAAATTTAAAAAAAATTCCTTGGTTCTTGGCTAAAAATATTAATATTAATATTAAAAATATTAAAAAAAAATGTTTAATATTTTATCGGAATAAATAATAAATATGTTAATTTAAGGATACATTTAATACCAAACCACAATAAAAAAAAATTAAAGTTGCTCTATACAGACTAAAAAATATACCCGATAAAAGCTTTTATACTAAATTTCATCCAAATATACATTTGTATATTTGCGACCTTTACTTTGCGTAAAAGGGTACCTTTTCAAAAATGTGTGTTTTTTTTAAAGGGGAACTTTCTAAAAAATTACTTTATTACGATATAGCTACTTTTGAAAAACAAAAAACTTTTTTAAAACTTAATTTACAAAAAAAAAATTTTCTTTTTTTGAAAAAAGGGTACTTTTTTAAGAAAAAGTATTTTTTTTTTTAAATTCAAGGGGTGGACAATTTCTTTAAAAAATTTACTTTTTGAAAAAGGGTACTTTTTTAGAAAAGGGTACTTTTTTATAAAAGAGTACTTTTTTAAAAAGGGGTACTTTTGTAAAAAAGGGTACTTTTTAAAAAAGGGTACTTTTTAAAAAAGGGTACTTTTTAATAAAGGGCAGTTTTTTTTAAAAGGCTACTTAAAAAAGAGTACTTTTTGAAAAAAGGGTATAAAATGAAGGGTACTTTTTTTAAAAATGAGGTATTTTTCTAAAATTATGGTACTTAAAAAAAATTTTTATTTTTTTTTTTTTGAAAATGAGTAAATTTTTAAGAAAAGGTAATTTTTTTAAATTCAAGGGGTGCGTACTTTCTTAAAAAAATTTAATTTTTACAATTAAAAGGGTACTTTTTTATGAAAGGGTCCTTTTTTTAAAAAAGGGTACCTTTTAAAAAGGGTAATTTTTTTAAAAAAGGATACCTTTTAAAAAAGGGTAATTTTTTTAAAGAGTACTTTTTAAATGAAGGGTACTTTTTGAACAACGAGGTACTTTGAAAAAAAATGGGTACTTATTTAAATGAAGAAAGTGCCCTTCAAAAAAATATTACTTTTTTAAAACTTGTAGTTTTAAAAAAAAGTTTTTAAGTACTTTTTTAAAAGGAAATTTTTTAAGTACTTTATGAAAGGATATTTTTAAAAAATACAGTACTTTTCAATAAAATTTTCTTTTTGAGAAAATTTTTATAAGGAATTTTTTAAAAGCTACTTTTTTAAAAAAAAAAAGGATATTTATATAGGGACTAGGTCGAAAAATGGACCGATCCTGACCATATTTGGTATAAGAAAAATCTGTGCAATATTTTTGTTTTTTTTTTTTGTTAGATTTAAGTGAAGATCGGGAATCAGCTTCATTTGAGGGCTATAAATAAGAACTGTGTTATACGGTTTATTTTGGGACTACTGAGAAATGGATATAATAAACTATACAGACCCAATTTTTTTCGAGATCTATATGATAATTTGGATATTATGACCATTTAAGTCGATCTCATAGGGGTCATATGAATGGGAGCTACGTCTGAACATGAACCGATTTTCACCATTTCAATATCGTTCATCCCATGGCCGGTAGAAGCTTACGTACTAAATTTCATCAAAATATATTCATATTTGCGACCTGTAGGTCGATTACAAATTATGCATTGACACACAGACAGACGGACGGACAGACATCGCTAAATCGATTAAAAAAGTGATTCTGAGTTAATCGGTGTAATAAAAGATGGGTCTACGTCAAATATTTTTGGTAGTTACAAACATCAGCACAAATTCATTATATTTACCATAACCACAAAGTGGTATAGGTTTAAAAGTAACTTTTTAATAAAGGTAGATATAAAGTAAGAAAATTATAGTCGGTCGAGACCGACTATATGAAACCCTATACCATGCGCTTAGAGACCCTATCTCATAAGCCCAACTAACTGGAATAAGCATAAACCAAATTTGAGTGGGATTTTTAATAATTTTTTTGGCTGCAGGTATGAAAAAGTTCATGTCGGATGCTATATCTATATGGGGACTAGGCCCAAAAATGGACCGATCCTAACTATGTTTGGTAAAGTCTCTTGTATTTTGCAAAAATATATACAAACAAAATTTGAGAAGAATCGGTGCAATATTTTTGTTTTTTGATAGATTTAAGTGAAGATCGGGAAGCAGCTCTATATGGGACCTATGACTAAGAGTTGTCTCATAGGGATCATTTTTGGACTACTCATTAATGGATGTAATAAACGCATACAAACCCAATTTGAATTAGATCTATATGACAATTTGGACCTTATGGCAATTTATGTCGATTTCATAGGGGTCATTTGTATGGGGGTTAGGGCTGAACATGGACCGATTCTCACCAATTTCAATAGCATTCATTCTATGGCCAATAAAATCTTATATACCAAATTTCATCACAATATATTCATATTTGCGATCTGCAGTTCGATTACAAGGTTTACATGGACACACAGACGGACGGACAGACATCGCTAAATCGACTCAAAAAGTGATTCTGAGTTAATCGGTATCGGTATCGGTAGGTTAAATATTTTTGGTAGTTACAAACATCAGCACAAAGTCATCAGCACCATAACCACAAAGTGGCATAGGGTATAAAAAGTAACTTTTTAATAAAGGTATTTAAAAAAAACGCAATTTTAAGAAAAATACTTTTTAAAGAAGAAGGTAAATTCATTAAAAAAAATTACTTCTTTAATAAAAGGGTATTTTAAAAAAAAGTTCAGTTTTTTTAGGGATTATATTTTATTTAGGGATTATATACATATATACCCTATACCAGTATGTAGTTTGAATTTGTGCTGATGTTTGTAACTACCAAAAATATTTGACTTAGACCCATCTTTTATTATACCGATCGACTCAAAATCACTTTCCGAGTCGATGTAGCGATGTCCGGCCTTTCAATCGAACTATCGGCCATAGGACGAACGTTATTGAAATTGAAATGAACCATATGAGATCGACTTAAGTTGTCAAGTTGGGGTTATGTGTGTTTATTAGATCCATTAATCAGTAGTCTAAAAATAAAAACTTTCAGGACAATTCATAGTCATAGCCCCCTTATCAAAAGAAAAAAAAAATATTGCTGGATTTTTCTCAAATTTGGTTTTTAAATATTTTTGCAAAAAAGAAGTTACTCTACCAAATATGGTCAGGGTTGGTCTATTTTTCGTTGTATTCTCCATATAAATATAACATCTGATATGAACTTTTTCAAATCTGCAGGGAACAAAATGAATAAAAATCCACTCAGATTTGGTTTATGCTTATATTCTATACCCAATTAGTTGGATCTAAGGCCAATTCTCTAAACGCATGGTATAGAGTAACGCATAGTCGGTCTAGACCAATTATAATTTTCTTACGTGTTTTTCATTCCTATCGGCGATTTTCTTTATAACATAGGGATAACGCTAAAAAATAAGTAAAAAATAAGTCGCTATCGAAAAAAATAACTAAATTAAGTCATAAACAATATATAAAAATTTTCTATTTTCTATTTTATTACTATCTTTTTATTTTTATTTTTTTTATTTTTATTATTATCTTTTTATTTTTTATGACTGCTTATGAATTATTTTAGATTTTTTTAAATAAATTTGGTTGAAACAATTGTTTTCGTTATTATAGGGGTGTTTCTGATTTTTCCGATCGCGAGTGGATAATATTTTAATTTTTCGATGTACGCGTTGATGAACATGTTCTGTTTTTTTAGCAGTACACGTGCAAGAAAACGAACTTAGAAAAAAGCTACACTCGAATCTGTGTGGTTTATGTGTGTTCGAAACAAAAAGTACGTGATAGTAAAATGTTCGTGTAGATAACGAAATATTAAAACGAAACACAGTCATGATTGTGTTCGGCACTGTACAAAATTTAGAAACACACATAATTGGTATGAAAATAAAAATATGTGTTTGTTGGTCTGAGCTATGTTTGTATATGTACGAGTTTTTTATTCAGTGTGTGTTTTTTTTTCTAAACTCTGGCATATACATATCTTAAGAAAACACATTGAACATCTCTGGCATATACATATCTTAAGAAAACACATTGAACATCTTTCACATTTTCATTTCATTCATCTCTCGTAAATAGCAGCTCAATCAAGATGTTAATAAATGATATTAGTTATTGAGGGTGTGATCGTGATTTCCACAGACAGACGGACAGACATCCATCGCTAAATCAAATTCGCTTGTTATAAGCATAAAGAAAATGGCTTATAGGCTCTTCGAAATTTATTTCAATGTGTTATAAACGGAAAAACAAAAACAGGTGAGAAGCTTTTATACAAGAAATAGATAATACTAATCAACAAGACGCTATTTTACAGAATCGATATGAAATGTAAAGGCTAATACGGCCTTTACTATGATGACTCATTTTGTCATAGGTTTATTTTTTTTTTTTTGTCTCCATCTTTTGGAATCATAAAACAATGGAAGCCACTCCAACATTATTTCACATTCAAATGCCCTTTTTATAATAAATTCTGCGCAGCGGTTTAAGCTAAATTTAGTTTTGAAAATGAAACTTATGTCTAGACTGATTCCATTCTAGTTAAAATTTAAAAATAGCAAAGAATTTATTTCTAGAAATGTACATACCACAATATTTGTTAATACGAATTTCGTTGTCATTAATCATTTAATACACTTTTAATGTAAACATTCTGAAATAAATATATAAATTTGTACATAAATTAAATTTTATTTCAGTTTTATATACAATCGTCGAATAAGTGAATTTTTATTTACATGAGTTTTTTCTTTGTTTTAATAGGAAAACAATTTTTTTTTCAAGGTAAGAAAAAAATACTTTTTTTTATTTATTTTTTAATTTGTTGAATTCAGTACAATATTGAAGTTTCCAGTTATCAATCCCGATAATTTTTCTTTTTCATGTAGCCAGATCTGGCCAAATTTTTATTGTAGACTTATAATGTCTAGTTAATGCAAACAATAGTTTTTCTCAGCACGCTTTAATAGAAACTAGCAGAGCCCAGCATTCCAAATTCGAGTGCAATTATCTTTCATGTTTTAAATTATGCTGCAAAAGAAGAAAATTCTAGGAAATTTTATTTTTTTCTTTCAATATTTTTTAAATTTATATATGTATATGAAAAATTTATGAATATTGAAATAAGATTCATGAAATTGTGAATTTACATAGAAGATATATAAATGTGTTTGTTAATAAAGAATTTTATAAGAGCAAATTTTAGCCTATTTACAAATCAACGCAAATTTAATAAACACACACACAATATTGTATAGCCTAAATATGTATGTGTTTTATGTGTGTGTTAGTAGCAACTTTAAATGAACCGAATGAACAAAAAACTTTATAAATTTTAATTTTAAAAAACATGGTGCACATCTGTAAAGAAATACCTATCAAATGGGATATTTTTTTGTCAAAATCGGTTTGTAACTAAAGGTGTAGAAGATGTCACAAGAAATCGTCGTGCCCTTTAATATTATAGACTTTTCACGCCATTTACAAAAATGTTACAATTGTTTATTGTATAATATAATTTGTCCCTTTTTTAATTTTAACTGATTTAGCGTTTTAGCACAATACAAGAAAAATTTCACGAAATTCCACAAATAAAGATCTATATAATATATTATTGGCAATGTCAGATCCGTTCATCTCCAGTATTCGAAATCAATGGAAAGTGGAACGTCGGGATTTAGATGAATAAGTCAAAAAACTACTAAAGAACAGAAATGACACAGAACAGAATATCGAATATTTCAAATCAATATTTGAATCAAATGAATAATATCTATAATATTAATAGGCTAGGCGATTTCTTGTTACTGATGTTTTGTTCTACCGTTTTATTCCGATTTTGACCAAACTTACATTATTTGAAAGGAATTTCTTTTTAGCCGTTTTGCATATTTACAGATTTTTAAATTTTTTCCTTTATTTTGAGTAAATTGCATTTAAAGTTGCTACTAACACGTACATAAAATTATACATATGCTACACGTGTTTTATTAAATTTGTTAATGTGCTTGTCAATGAGTTTGTTCTCTTCATTCACAATAATAATAAACCATAAAAGTGTTGGTTTGTGAATTGGCTAAGTTGAAAAATAAAGCTGCCTAGAAATTGCACTAGAATTTCGAGCGCTGGAATCTGCTAGTAATTATAATTGCCTTTTATTGTTATTTAAGTACGAACAATATAGTATGTATAAGTAAAAAATAATAATAAACAGAACCTCCCATTGTTACAAAAGCTATTAACATCTGTTGCAGTTTTTATTTTAAAATGTCTTTTTACCCACAAATGTAAGAGATGTTTTAATAAATATGAACGATTCAAAAAATAAAAACCCATATTTTCATATCAAAATTTAAAAAAAAATCAGTATCATTGCGCTAATGTTCAGCAGATTTATTTTGCTAAAATAAACAAATTTTACAGCAAAAAATAATAAATTTTTCTTTAGTATTAGTACGATTTTTAGATAATATTACTAACGTTTTTTTAAGTCTAAATATTCTTTGAGTGTAAACAAATTTGCATATTTGACAGCAAAAAATTTTTAATATATCAGTAATAAGAGCAAAATTTCCAGTTGATTTTATTTTTTTTTTAGTGTAAAAATTCTTTTGAGTGTAAACATTAAAAAAATCCCATTATTACAAAAAATTTTTATAATTATTATTAAAATCCAATTATGACATTTTTTAATAAATAAAAAAAAAATAAAAAGTTAAAATTCAACTTTGACCTAGAATTTCTAAAAAAAGTACTCAATCAATTATAATGAAATTAAAACTGAGTCGAGTTCAACTAAATATCTATCCATTAAAATATTACTAAAATATTTTAATTACTAAAATATTTTAATCGGTTCAAAAGTTACAGAATTTTGGCGAATGAAAAACGAGTTCAGAAAAAAACACATACTGAATAAAAAAACTCGTACATATATGTTAACAAACATAGCTCAGACCAACAAACACATATTTTTATTTTGATATGAATTATGTGTGTTTCTTAATTTTCTGCGGTGCCGAACACAATCATGACTGTGTTTCGTTTTAATATTTCGTTATGTTCAGGAACATGTTTCTATCACGTATTTTTTGTTTCGAACACACATAAACCATACAGATTCGAGTGCAACTTTATTTTAACTTCGTGTTCTTGCACATGTACTGCTAAAAAAAACAGAACATGTTCTTGAACGCGTACATCTAAAAATTAAAACATTAGCCACTCGCGATCGGAAAAAAGACGAAATTAAGTCATAAACACCATGTAAAATTTCTCTGTTTTCTATTTTATTAGTATATTTTTAGTTTTCTTAATATCTTTTTATTTTTATTTTTTTTATAACCGCTAATGAATTATTATAGGTTTTTTTTAATAAATTTGGTTGAAAAAATTGTTGTCGTTATTATACGGGTGTTTCAGATTTTTCCGATCGCGAGTGGATAATGTTTTAATTTTTAGATTTACGCGTTCAAGAATATGTTCGTGTACATAACGAAATATTAAAACGAAACACAGTCATGATTGTGTTCGGCACCGTATAAAACTTAGAAACACACATAATTGATATGAAAATAAAAATATGTGTTGGCTGCTTTAGAACAGAACATTGTATGTTTGATGTGCGTATTTCCTGAACCGTGATTTTCAGCCATTGTGTGCAATGTACTCTTTGATGCTGGTGCACATGGTAGAATAACATATCGCACCTGTACCTAAAGTGAGTCAACTCAAAATTTTTAAATTTTCACTTTTTGCAAGACAACGATACACAGTGGTCATATCTATCCACGGTAAAAATCTTAAATCGGTTTTTCTATTCTTTCGCAAAAAAACAAATACAGTTGTAACCCTCTTTGTGTTATAAGAGTAGCTTCTTTAGGATCCACTAAAAAGACATATTTGGAGTTGCACCCAAAAAACTTGCTATTTTTGGTGATCACTGAAAAAATCGCAAACACAACTACTGTCGTATACTTATTGTTCGCAATTCTTTACAATGAAACAACTGTTTTTAAATTTTATAGTAAATATTAAAAAAAAAAACCGTTTTTGCCTCTACTGAAAATTTATAAATTTTGAGTTAACTCACTTTAGAGGCACAGGTGCAATATAGAAAAAAAAAAAAAAAACATTAATTAAAAAACAAATATAGAAAACGTAATCTGTTTAGTAAAACAACCCTGCATTTGCATTTTTACCAAAATATGCAAAATTATGCAAAAACAAATCGATGCAATTTTAACGCACATTTATTGATTCGGAAAGAACAAAATTTAACGTTTTTGGTGTTGACTGGAACTTTATTGCAATTTTTTTTTTTTACTAATTTGAGGTCGTTGATTTTAAATCTGCACTTGGTTTTTTTTCTATCAGCTCGACTTTTCTCGATATACCGCTATGTTCAAACTTAAGGCACTTCCACTACATATATATTTTTTTACTAAAACAACCATTAATCAGCCATTTTTTGGTGCTTTTTAAAAATTTTTATTGTTTTCCAAGGTAACAATTACATCTTTAAAAAACAATTTTGAAAATAACCAAAAAATGGTGAACCGTTTCCAAGTTATTCCAACATATGTAGTGGAAGTGCCTTAATTTTGGATATAATGGTATATCGCGAAAAGTCGAGCTGATAGAAAAAACAACTACAGATTTGGATTCAGCGTTCCAAATAACTTTAAAAACATCATTCAGTTCGTAATCAACAAAAACCTGGTAATCGCAGCCCTACTCATCATGGACCTATTGAACAACCCTAGAAAGAGGAATTTTATATTTTTTAAGGATTTAAGTGAAAAATGAAGGCATCTATTAAGACGAAAAGTTAATGCGTTTGAAGGAGTTTATGAACGCATTCTGTTGGAAATTTTTTTCAATGAACTGCTTATCAATGTTAAAAATAACTTTAACTTGAAAAGAATACCAATGTGCATTTGAGGGTTAATTATGACAACATGTCGTAATTCCACAAGTTGCAACAATGTTGTAGTTTAACAAAAGTTCACATTTAAATGTGTATTACGCTTCAAAATGCACATTTTATGTTTGTTTTTCTTTTTATATTGATATTTATTTTGAAAAACAACAAATGCTGTAATAAAAATTTAAAATAAGTACTATAATTATAAATAAATATAATTGCAAAATAAATTGCGTTTTAAATGAAAAGAATTAGCATTTGATAAATCGTATACAGTGACAAAAATGTAATTATTAGATTTGAAGACAACCTACGTTTTTTAAAAAGTTTTCAACTAAAAATCCACTGAACTTTTATATACAACAAACGTTTTTTTTTTATAATTATGCAATAATTTAAATCTAAACTGATAACATTTTATTATTATATCAGCACAACATAAATAGCACTATTTAATCGTTTGTTTACAAATCCACAAGAATTGTAGTATTTTTTAATTTTTTTTTTTTTTTTGCAAATTATAATAAAGACTCTTTTAATTATAAGAAAGACACATTAAGTGTTTGTTTTTAGCGTTATTGAAAGTGTTTGCATTAAAAAAACTTAAAAAAATTAATAATATTATCAAATATACGGAAAAAGTTGAACGTATAATAATTTTTTGCACAGTTCATTGCCATGAAATTAAGTACTTGCCGGGTGAATAGAAGAAAGAAAGTTAAAATACACATGTTGTACATATTGAATCCCAGACAAAATAATTATATTGCCAATTTCCGATTAAGAAAATATAAACAGACTTAGAAATATATAGAGACAATATTTTGTTTCATATTAAGGGAAGTGCAAATATAAGTGCAAATAAGTATATACATATGTATGTACATATATATGTATTTTATTATCTTTAACAAATATTTACTTGCATACAGTGGATATACCCACATCATCTAAACAAGTTAAGGTGAAATTCTTTCACCATGAATTTATACAAAAAACCCATTAATTTTTCTAGAGATAAATACTAACTAAAAATATTTTAACAAGTGTTTAAATGCTTAGTGCATTACAAAGAAAACGAAATTCAATTATTTTTTTGAACAGATGTTTTGGTATTTCTTTTATGAGTCATTAACACTTAAATGATGACAACGATGAGGTGGTGTTTTCTGATAAAGAAATTAGCACAGTTTTTTTTTTTAACAAAACGAACACGTTTTATTTTGTGAGTAACTAAATTTTTTTTTTATCAATGTGTATTTTAAAAGTTTAGAACATAAATAAGATAGATAAATAATATACAATTGCTAGCAAAAGTAGCCGTACACTTGTCGATAAAATTTTAAATATAAATAAAAACTAGCAGATTCCAGCGCTCGAAATTCGAGTGCAATTTTTAGGCAGCTTTATTTTTGAACTTAGCCAATTCACAAACCAGCACTTTTATGGTTTATTATTATTGTGAATGAAGATAACAAACTCATTAACAAACACATTAATAAATTTAATAAAACACACACATAGCATATGTATAATTTTATATATGTGTTAGTAGCAACTTTAAATGCAATTTACTCAAAATAAAGGAAAAAATTAAAAAATCTGTAAATCTGCAAAACGGCTAGAAAGAAATACCTTTCAAATAATATACGCTTGGTCAAAATCGGAATAAAACGGTAGAACAAAACATCGGTCACAAGAAATCGCCTAGCCTATTAATATTATAGATTATTGTGAATGAATTTACTCAAAATAAAGGAAAAATTTAAAAAATCTGTAAATCTGGCGAACAGCTAAAAAGAAATACCTTTCAAATAATATATGGTTGGTCCAAACCGGGATAAAACGGTAGAACAAAACATCGGTAACAAGAAATCACCTAGCCTATTAATATTATTATAAAAAAATTATTTTCAATTACTAATATTTTACCAGTAATATATTGGGAATTTTATATGTTTTCTAAAAAGCTTATTTGTGTGGCAACTATAACAGCCAGAAAAATTATTCGTACATTTACAATTAGTGGTATTTCACGAAAATTATCTTAAAGCTTAGAAATTAGGGTAAGTCATAGGCAGAAACCACTTCCCATTGCAGTACGTCGTTCACAACTTCAAATCCACTAATTAAATTTTGACAAACCGTGATTCTAGTCCCCCCTCCAAACTAACGGAGTGCGTAAAGCGAACTATTTTCTCGTCAATGAAACAGAATCCCAGAATTACTGCTTCCCAAATTAGTTTTAAAATCAAAGAATCCTCCGGCAAAGACATGCATGAAGATACCATTCGCAAAATATTGAAAAAGTATGAAGATAATATTAGAAAAATTGAAAAGACATTAATTTCCCATGTCAATAAAAACATCGGCTATGCCAAATCTTTGATAACTTCCAGCTAGACTTATTGCAATATTAATAATAAACTAGCAGATCCCAGCCCTATTAATTCGATAGCAAAATCCAGGAAATTTATTTTTTTTATTTAATAAATTATTTTATAAAACTCGAAAGGTATGCTAATGAATTTTAGCCAATTTGCAATTCAACACTTTTTATTGTCGATATTTTCGTTGTTGGTTTAGGTCCAAAACTATTTTTCAATTTAACACAGCGCTTTTTGTAAACACATTAACGAATTTAATAAATACACAAACAGCATTGTATAATTTTATGTATGTGTTAGTAGCAACTTTAAATGCATCATGTGAGTCCGATCACAGGTAATTAAAGATTTTTTATGTCACTTTCTTAAAATCAAACAGAAAGCGTCATCTATGTGTCATTTATAGCAAACAACTGCCGGGACTCTGGTTATACTTGTGGGGTTGTTGAATTATGTATATGTTATACGTTTATAATTTTTGTCGTTTTTGTCGTTTTACAGCAAAGAGTTGTTGAATTAGCTGAAACAATTTTATATCATAATTTTTTCACCAATACAATCATAAGTCACACCGATTTGTCTTACGGCTCACAGCGTGTTTGTGATTGTATTATGTTTACCTGCGCGTATAGAAAGAAGTTTACACATAAAAAAAAATCAAAATGCACAAATCTGTAAATCTGGTGGACAGCTAAAAAGAAACACGTTTTGAAAGATAGGATTAAAACTGACAAATTTACATCGCTCAAAAGAGACCGCCTTGCAAAGTTTTTGAAAAAAAAAACAATTTTAAAAGCTTGCCGTTTACTCGTTCCCCAATTAGAACTTTCTAAATTTGTTCCACCATTTCCTACTGGGTATATTCATATATATCTTATTGTAATTTCGTAATTATGTAAATATTTTTCTACGCAAAAGATTAGACCTTAATATAAATTAAATTAGAAAATTTAAAAAACATATTACAAATTTTGTAAACAAAAACCTTTATCTAAAATAGAACAATCAGTGCGATGAATTCAGGCAAATATTTGTTGCCCTCCACCTGTCACGTAAGCAAATTGAAGGAAACGAAATTTTTATGGTAATAAACAATAAATTTTGAGATTACTTCATGAAAATTTTTCGGCCAATAAAGTCTTATTGAAAGAAAATCAAATTTTGTGATAAAATAATTTGTGTGAGGTTAGAAAAAAATTAAAGAATCAGAGGCGAAAAAAATTAAAAAAAATTTTTTGGGTAAATATTAATTGTTTGCCTTAAAAATAAATCTATAATATTAATAGGCTAGGCGATTTCTTGTGACTGATGTTTTGTTCTACCGTTTTATCCGCTTTTGACCAAACGTATTATTTGAAAAGTATTTTTTTTTTGCAGATTTACAGATTTTTAAATTTGTTCCTTTATTTTGAGTAAATTGCATTTAAAGTTGCTACTAACACATACATAAAATTATACATATGCTATGTGTGTTTTATTAAATTTATTAATGTGTTTGTTAATGAGTTTGTTATCTTCATTCACAATAATAATGAACCATAAAAGTGTTGGTTTGTGAATTGGTTAAGTTGAAAATAAAGCTGCCTAGAAATTGCACTCGAATTTCGAGCGCTGGAATCTACTAGTAGTTATTTAACTAAATGTCAAGTTTTTACATTAGAATTTTTTTCAGAAAAAATTTTTAGCTAAAAATATCTGTTAAGAAAGTTTTATAATCTAAACTTTACAGTAGTAACAATATGTTTTACATAAATTTTTCCACCAAAAACTTTTAAAACGTAACGTATATATACCACTCTGTATAGAAATTTCTCTCATAACTCTTGAACCAAATGACCGATTTAGCAAATTTGTAATACTTTACTGCAATTGACAACAAAAAAAAAACAACCCCGTCCACCAATTGTGTTCGTAAATCTTTGTAACCCTTTTTAAGCAAATTGCGAGCACGGAGGAGTGTAAAATTTGGCATAGTTATAGTGCAGAAAGATAAAATTTATGTATAAAATGAATTAAAAATATATTTAATTAAATAAAATAAAATATTTATAATAAAATAACAGCCATGCCTTTAGGCTAATCAATTTTAGCCATTTCACAATTCATCGCCTGTGCATTTATTATCGATGGTTTCAAAAGTATGTACATTTTAATCGCCCTGTGTTGAATTGTAAAATTGATTAGCATACCTTTAGGCTCTTAAAATGTTATTTATTAACAATCCCATTTATAGTTCTTCTGTGTGTTAATCAAATATTTATAATGTTAATTAAATTATTAATTTTTTTACATTTGGGCAATTCACAACAGGTGTTGTATGTTGTATTTTGTATTAAAATACACAATACAATCATTTGTAAAACGTTTTCTTTAGTAATTATTGACCCAACGAGGAAAGGTCGCTTCGTCACTTCTGTTAATTCGTACAAGAGAAAGCACGTGTCGGTGTTTGCTTTTTGGTCATAAGATATACCCTGGAGTTTTAGTTACGTACCTATTTCATTTTAATTTAGAATACAAAAAAAATTTAAAATGTTTTGGTTGAGACTGAAATGCATTCTAAAAATATAAACATTAATTTTTATATAAATAAACCTATCGCTATTTGCATTATTTGTCATTTTTATTTTATATTTATTTATGCTGTTAAAATTGTATGTATTTGTTTTTCCTTTTTCATAAAAACTGGCATTCACTTGGGACTGATATGTTATGATACAATATACAACATTTACTAAACACAGCAAATGAAGTTGTATCGCTGTATCAGATTTTTCAATGCAAATTACCAATAACAATTTTACACTATTGTAAAGTAATACACGATACAACAGATACAACGATACAACACCTGTTGTGAATTGCCCAATTTTATTTAAATATTCACAAATTTTATACATATACATATATGTATATAGATTAAAATAAGTAACAAAATTATAATCGGTCTATATCGGTATAGGGTATAGATACCATGCGTTTAGGGACCTTATCTCTTAGGTCCAACTAATTGTATATATAAAATAAGTATAAACCAAATTTGAATGGCATTGTTATTCATTTTTTTTTTCGCTGCATATATAAAAAAGTTTATATTTCGTTACGATGGGTGTGGCGAAGTGCATAGGGTTACTGCTAGTAATCTATAAAATAAATGTCAAACTTTTCGTGTTCACAAGCGAGTACATTGGAATTGAACAACTTATGAGGGTCTCGATTTAAGGCAGTGCATGTTGGAAGTTTATTTCAAGAGAGCATGCAGAGAAATAGATTAATGGTGACCATAGAAGTGTTCAGAGTTACCAGTAATAGTCAGATAGTAACTGACAAATATATTTTTTAAAAATTTGAGTCAGATACGAGCAGTTACATAAGTATTTGTTATCCTGAATGGGATTTGTTATGGAGGCTACGTCCAAAAAGGTTATGTTCATATTTGAACAAAATATACTTTTAAATGGTGTCCCAAAATTCACGCAAAATATATATTTGCCTCCATTTGTGACAGCTGACAGTTTATGGTTACTAAACAATGAAGCATTACACGAACAATATTTCAAAATAATGAAAATATAGCGACTACAATTCGAAAATTTCGTATAAAATATAGTCGGAATATTGATCAATCTTCGTCAACTGTGAAGAGAGTAATTGAGAAATTCAGGCATACTGGACAATAATTTAATCTATACTAATATAAGAAAGAAGTAATATGTGTTTGTTTGCTTGTTTGTTTGCAGGAAGTAATCTCCCTATCTTCTCATCTGATCTTCATGAAATTTTCATAGAGTCTTACTGCGGATATGGGAAGTATTATAGGCTATAATTTTTTTAAATAATTTTAGTGGGCGTGGCACTTCCCATACAAAGTAAATTTTTAATATAATATATATTGAGTACTATAATAGGGAGAGTTTTGCAAAATGTTTGTGGTCACCTATTATTAATGTTCATAGCTATGCCGGAAATGGGCGGGATCGGATAAGTGGGCGTGGTACTTCCCATACAAAGTAATTACTCAATATCGTATATTTAGATACTATAACAGAGACAGCTTTGCAAATTTGTCTTAGGTCATCTATTATCAACGTGAGTAGTCAGACAAAAATGGGCGGGATCCTGACCATATATACAAACCAAATTTGAAATAAATCTGTGCAATATTTTTGTTTTTTGATAGATTTAAGTGAAGATCGGGAAGCAGCTTTATATAAGGGATAAGACTATGGGTTGTCCTATAGGGCTTATTTTTGGAGTACTGATTAATGGACGCAATAAACATACACAGACCCAATTTGACCGAGATCCATATGATAATTTGGTTATTATGACCATTTAAGTCGATCTCATAGGAATCATTTGTATGGGGACTAGGACTGAATATGAACTGATTTTCACCAATTTCAATAGCGTTGATCCTATGGCTGGTAGAAGCTTATATACTAAATTTCATCACAATTACAATGTTTGCATGAACACACAGATAGACGGACGGACGGATATCGCTAAATTGACTCAGAAAGTGATTGTGAGTCGATCGGTATAATAAAAGATGGGTCTAGGTTAAATATTTTTGGTAGTTACAAACATCAGTACAAAATCATTATACCATAACCACATAGTGCCATAGGTATAAAACCATTGAAAGAAAAAATTTAATGAAAAAAATCATATGAGTCCGATCACAGGGGAGATGTGTAAACATCTACCCCCCGAATTCATAATGAAAAGTTAGCTGCTGATTACATGTCGCGCTCAACGAGGTTCTTACTAGTCAACCGATTAACCTTAGTTTTTAGTTAGCACATAGTTTATTCATCGATTTTTTGTTGTCATCTAATAGCTTTAAAAACAACTCTGAAATTTGTAATGCCACCATATTTTTCCCATTAATGCCACCTGATATAGTGAAAATCAACTCTGTTTACATTTCAATTTGTGTGATTTCACTCCTTCATTTTTTTAAATTTATATTAACAAGTGTTGAGTTTACGACAAAATTATTTTAATTTGAAACTTATATAAAAAAAATGTTTAAAAGATCCGCAAAGTGAAAAATATTTGTTTGCACTTAAAAATAATTTATATATTTTGTTTTGCTTAGTTTGACACACATCAGCTGTTTTAAAATACTTAGTCAGTGTTTGAAAGGTTAATATAATACTCATGTTAGGTACTGCATAACTTTTCACTAAAAATACGGTAATTAAAGATTTTTTATGTCACTTTTTTAAAATCAAACAGAAAGCGTCATCTATGTATCACTTATAGCAAACAACTGCAGGGACTCTGGTTAATAACCAGCGGTTATACTTGTGGGGTTGTTGAATTATGTATATGTTATACGTTTATATTGTGAAATTTTTGTCGTTTTACAGCAAATGGTTGTTGAATTAGCTGAAACAATTTTATATCATAATTTTTTCACCAATACAATAATAAGTCACACCGATTTGTCTTACGGCTCACAGCGTAATATGTGAGCTCACATGTTACGCTGTTTTTGTAATTGTATTGTGAAATATAAATTTACCAACCTGCGCGTATAGACGTTTACACATCAAAAATAAAATTTTCTAGAATTTGCGTTTGAGTTACGAGTGCTGGGCTCTGCTAGTATGGTTTTCACAGACAAGTGGAAATCGTTAGATTAACTCACGGTTTTACAAGGCTCATTCTATAAAACGAAATTTTTGAAGTTTACTAGCAGATTCCAGCGCTCGAAATTCGAGTGCAATTTCTAGGTAGCTTTATTTTTCAACTTAGCCAAACCAACACTTTTATGGTTTCATTAACAGACACATTAACAAATTTAATAAAACACACATAGTATTTGTATAATTTTATGTATGTGGTAATAGCAACTTTAAATGCAATTTACTAAAAATAAAGGAAAAAAAATTAAAAATCGGTAAATCTGTAAAACGGCTAAAAAGAAATACCTTTCAAATAATATACGTTTGGTCAAAATCGAGATAAAACGGTAGAACAAAACATCAGTCACAAGAAATCTCCTAGCCTATTACAGATATGAAAAAATTTTAAAAATATTTCTTTTTTTTAATTTTCTACACAAAAATATAGTTTCGTCGTTTCGTTTTATAGAATAGGCTTAAAGAAATATATTTCGTTCCATATACAAATTTCGGTGAGTTACCAACAAACTGACAAACTTCATATACACCCTCTGACACATAGAGTGCAGGTTATAAAAAAATCCACGTGTACTTTATAATATTCATTATTTATTTAAATATTGCTTATATTCGTATGTATATAAATAAATATTGAATTATTTGTTTATAAATGTGATCATCTTTATACATTTTGTTTTATATGTACTTAGGTATATACATAAAATTTGATTTATTTATTTATATTATTTTAAGAATTCAATAACACTAAGTGAATATACATATAATTCTTTTAAATAAGAAATTATGCTTACTAGTCAAAAATCACGTAACCATGAATTTCATCAGTATTAGTGATTTTTCGTTGGTGATATTTTTTTATGAAATCTTTCATAGACACGACATAATATTTCGTTTTGTTGGTTGGATTTATTAGACCCATGCAAAGTATCATAAAATCATAGGTATGAATTAGAGTTCGTACATATAGAGTACAGTGTGTGATAATACAATGAAAACTTTAAACAAAATATATATATGAATACTTAAACGGTCAATATAAAAAAAAATTGGATCATAAAATTAGAAACTCTTTTGTTAATTTTAAAATATGTGTGTTTTATCTTTTATATGTTTTATATTTATATATACTAGCAGATTCCAGCGCTCGAAATTCGAGTGCAATTTCTAGGCGGCTTTATTTCTCAACTTAGCCATTTAACAAACCAACACTTTTTTGGTTTATTATTATTGTGAATGAAGAAAACAAACTCATTAACAAACACATTAACAAAATTAATAAACACACACATAGCATATATATAATTTTATGTATGTGTTAGTAGAAACTTTAAATGCAATTTACTCAAAATAAAGGAAAAAAATTAAAAATCTGTAAATCTGCAAAACGGCTAAAAAGAAATGCCTTTCAAATAATATACGTTTGGTCAAAATCGAGATAAAACGGTAGAACAAAACATCGGTCACAAGAAATCGCCAAGCCTATGAATATTATAGATAGATAAATGGAGTTTTAAATGTTTGTTTGTACGTTTGTTTCTGGTTTATAGGAGACCGATCGTCTTGAAATTTTTACGGCCTATGCGGAAGGAAAAATAGGCTACATTTTTTTTGGATTTTCCTAGTGGGTGTGGCACCTTCCATATAAAGTGTATTTTTAACATCTTATTTTAACATATACTATCTGGAGTACTACGACTGCAATAGTTCTGAAATTATATACATGTACATATTAAATTAATTTGAAGTCAAGTGGGCGTGGAACATGGAGGGTTAAACTGAATATTAACTGCGGTACTGTAGTCTCAAAAGCCTTGGGACTTTGTGTGAGTTCATAAGTTATTAATGTGAATAGTTGGACAAAAAAATGGGCGTGACCGGACCAATTAATATCATATAACTGGAGTACCATAATGGAAAATGTTATTATGACTAATGTTGTTTTATGAGATTTTAAATCTTGTTACATTAGGATTTTCATTAATAAAAATTAATAATAATAATAATAATAAAAAAATGTCTTGGCGCTTTGTTTGAGTTCATAAGTTATTAATGTGTGTGGTTGCCCAAAAAATGGGCGAGAACGGACCAATGAGCGTGGCACCTCTTATACAAAACAAAATATGAAGTAATATAAAAATGGCAATCTTGAAACTTTTGACAAGTACATTAATTACCAATGCGACTAGTCGTGGAAAATATGGGTGGAATAACAAAAATCGCCAAAACAGAAAATCGCGAATAAGAAAAATGGCCAAAAACAAAAATCGCCTAAATCAACAATCGTAAAAAACAATAATCGCCTTAATCAAAAAACACATAAAGCAAAAAAATTTTAAAGTCAAAAATCGCCAAACCGAAAATCGCGAATAAGAAAAACCGCTAAAAACAAAAATAAAAATTGCCAAAACCGAAAATCGTGAATAACGAAAATCGCAAAAAAATAAAAATCGCCAAAAAACAAAAATCGCAAAAATCAAAAATCGCAAAAAACAAAAATCGCTAAATTCAAAAAATCGCCAAAAATCAAAAATAACAAAAAACAAAAATCGCCTAACTCAAAAATAGCAAAAAAAAATAACAAAGTCAGAAATCGGCAAAACTGAAAATCGTATAAAAAGTGAATATTTATTATCATATATCTGTGGTTTTCTAGAATAACCGCGTATGTCATAAAATCAGAATGTTCAGGGGTGCCAAAAAACTTTATATATATGAAATTATGGGCTCTATATAAAGATTTTAGAGCTTTTTATTTAACAGTCCTGTAGATATGGGCAATAAATACTTTATATAAAATTTTGACTCAAAAATCTTCAGAGGAATAGATCCTAGAGAAGGACGAATAAACAATATGTAAATTATACTTAAAGGGTGTGCAGACAAAACAACTTATGTCGACAAACGTCGTTTTCTTTGGAAAAAAAAAACTACCAATGCAACCTAGACATAAGCTGTTGTTGCTTGAAAAATGGATTTTTTTGTTCGTCAACAAAAAGTTAACGGGACTTAGGATGAGAATATAACAACGTATCAAGAATAATAGTGACAAAAAATAACAGAAATAAACACACAAGTTTTTATAAGTGGTTATAAACTGAAAACTAATCCAAAATTATTTAGCATTTTTTTTCATTAATAACAACGTATGTCGCTATGTGTCGTTTTCTGAGAAAATAATTTGTCAGCGATCAAACATAGGTTGACATACGTCGTTATTGCTGCAAATTAATTTAATAATCATTTAAGTTAATACGTTATTTAAAGAAAGAATTTAGAAATGGTCAATATACATATGTATTTTTAAAAAAAATTGAACACACTGTTAAATATTAATATATTTGGTATCGTTAACCCAAAACTGACAAAAATGGACATACGCGGTTATTCCAGAAAACCACAGATATATTGAATACTTTGACAGAGACAGCTTTGCAAATTTGTGTAAGGTCATTATTATTAATGTGAGTAACCGGACAAAAATGGGCAGGATCGGATCAAAGAAAATATTTAATTTCATATATCTGGAGTAATGTAAGTAATTATTCAAACAAAAAATGGGCGTGATCGGAGCAGAGGGCATATTAACACCGGCAAATTCAAAAATCACCAAACTAAAAATCTGCAAAACCGAAAATTGCGAAAATCAAAAATCACCAAAAACAACAATCTTAAAAATCGGCTAAATCAAAAATCCCTCAAATAAAAAATTGTCGAATGAGATTCTAAATTCAAGGACAAGCGGTAAGTGTTGCCGGATTTAATTTGAAAAATCAATGTTTTACTCATGGGTGCGCTATATGTAGCTTACTCCAGAGTAGGAATGCCGAAAAATGTTATAATTTTGTTGAAAAAACAATAAATATTGTATATCAGCAAGCATTTTAATAAAAAAAATAAATAAATGAAATGTTTTAATTCCACAATACAAACTTCGTACGAACAATTGATTATGAAAACATGTGAATAAGTCTCGGTAAGTCATTGCGAAACGCGACAGGGCTCCTCTCCTACAACGTAGATAATCTGGGAACTATGAAAATGACACTCTTGAAGCTTTTGACAAGTACATTAATTACCAACTAGCAGATCCCAGCCCTCGAAATTCGAATGCAAATTCTAGGAAATTTTAGTTTTTCATTTAACAAATTATTTTCTAAGACCCTAAAAGGTATGCTAACAATATTATCCAATTCACAATTCAACACTTTTTAAATATCGATTGCGTTATTGGTTTAAATTCATCACAATTATTGTGAATGGTTTATGTCAAAAATAATTTTTCAATTCAACACTAATATTGTGGATAAAGAAAACAAACTCACAAACACATTAACAAATTTAATAACAAATAGCATTGTATAATTTTATGTATGTGTTAGTAGAAACTGTAAATGCATTTTACTCCAAAAAAAATTAAAAATTTAAAAATCTGTAAATCTGGTGGGCGGCTAAAAAGAAATACCTTTCAAATAAGACACGTTTGATCAAAATCGGGAGAAAACTGTGGAACAAATCATAGGTCACAAGAAATCGCCTTAATATTATAGATGTGAATATGGGCGCCAAATTTAAAGATCGCCAAAATCAAATATCGCCAAAACCGAAAAGCGCAAAAAAACCAAAACCTTCAAAATCATAAATAAAAAATAATCAAATGATATTCAGAATTCAAGGCCAATCTTTAAGTCTTGCCGGATTTAATTTAGAAAATCCATATTTTCATAGACAACATGAAAAAACAAAAAATTTTTTATATCATTAAGCATTGAAATAAAAAAATTCTAAATAAATAAAATCAAATTCAAAAATCGCCAACACCGAAAATAGCGAAAAACCAAAATCGGCAAAAACAAAAATCTTCAAAATCAAAAATCGGTAAAATCAAAAATCAACATAATCAAAAATCGCCAAAATCAAAAATAGCTAAAATAACAAATTGCCAAATGATATTCTAAATTCAAGGCCAATCGCAAAGTGTTGCCGGATTTAATTAGGAAACGGTTAATATTTTATAAATATTCTTTCATAATATCTTTTATTTTTATTGTTTTAATCAACTCGGGTACAGAAGTTTAAAAGTTTCCATTGTTTTGGCATCACTAAATTTATTCTTTTTTATTTTATCTATTTTTTAATTGTATTTTTTGTAACAAATCTGTTATCTTTCGATATAGAACATACCAAAGAGAGATTTCCATAAATATGCATAATTTTAGGACTAAATTATTAAAAAACAAAATTGGGAAGTTCAGAATTTAGTAAAAGTTTCCAATGAGAAAACACTTATTAATATTTTGGATTGAAATTGAAGGCGAATTTGTTGAAATGCCGCTACAAAAAAAGACAGAATGAAACTCGAGTAACTAGTAACTATGTATTATTAAAAGGAAAATATTTAAAAAAGCCACTTTCAATTAAGTGGCACCGATTAACTATATTTTGCTAAACATATTTTCTAAACATGATAAAACATTTAAAATATAACACGCGCCGCAAGCATGAACAACAAAAATATCTCAGCATTGTTCATTTCATTTTAATACAACAAACAAATTTGCAAAATGTAGGTCAAAAGATATACATACTCGTACATAAACAGAAAACTTGTGTTTACCGAATTTATTGTTAGCCGAATTGCTTTGAATATTATAACAATTCTTCACAATAGAACATTTTGTGTTGGTATCATATTTTTGTTGATAGAGTCGGATAAATAGTCAGAGAAATAGTCTGTTTGCATAAATAAACAAAACATTTTGTGTGTTTTTATTTAATGTTCTGAACGTGCGATAAAGTTCTTATTATTTCATTTAAATAAACAATTATTGAATCATTAAAATTATAGTGAATTTTAGCAACAGTATTGAAATCTATGGAACATCTGCGTAAAATGATTTTAACAAAATATCACGTTTATAAAATATAATAAACTAGATGTAACCCGTTATGCTTCGCTACCACCTCCCTCCCGCCTCCCCTTCAGCACACGTAAGGGCTCCCGCAAAGTCCCAAGGTTCTCACTATTACAGTACTCCAGATATATGGCATTTATTAATTACTTTGTAACATAAATCACTTTTTCAACTATTTTGCTTAGTTTTTCGAATGTAAGAAGAGATATCAAAAAAATCTTAACACATGTTTTTGAAAAACTGACAGCCCTATTCATTTGTTTTATTAAAATGAGTGAAGAAATAAAAGTACGTGCTAAAATTATTAAATATTTTTTACAAAATCCAACTTGGTCCTACAAAAAGTTGGACAAATAAGCATAGGTCTGCCGTCAAGCTGTTTCCACATGGTATTGAAAGTATAAGCAGAAATTGCCAATTGATAGGAAACATGGTTCGGGAAGAAAGAAACGTCCAAATGATATATGAAAGGCCAAGAAAGCAGAAAACATATTGAAAAGATCTCCCTACATATCCGGTAGAAAAGCAGCCGCGATAGCTCAGTGCTCGGACTATTTGGTGTGAAAATTTAAAGCCAATGATGGTTTAAAAGCATATAAAGTCCAAAATGTTCCAGACAGAAACTCTGTAAAATATTTAGAGACCAAACTCAGACAATTGAAAACATGTTTCAAGAAAATACGCCTGCTGCATAATGAACGATGAACTGCGTGTACTGGCAGATTTTTCGCAGCTTCCAGATCAAAATTTGTATGTTTCTAGGAAATGTCGAAGAAAAGTTTTGGATCCAAAAGCAGACAAAATTTCCAAAAAAAAAAGTTCCTGGCATTGCAAGCAAAATCAGTTGCGGCAAAAGAAGCAAGTCATTTGTTGTAATAGGCTCTATAAAGACCGATTTTTTATATTAAGGAGTGTTTTCCAAGGTCCAGAAAATACATACATGGAACACACAATGTTCTGTTCTAAAGCAGCCAACACATATTTTTATTTTCATATCAATTATGTGTGTTTCTAAATGTTTTACGGTGCCAAACACATCATGACTGTGTTTCGTTTTAATATTTCTTTATCAACACGAACATTTTTCTATCAAGTATTTATAGTTTCGAACACACATAAACCACACAGATTCGTGTGTAGCTTTATTTTAAGTTCGTGTTCTGGCTCGTGTACAGCGAAAAAACAGAACATGAACAATAAACAGGTTCGAGTTCAGTTATATTTTAAGTTCGCATTCTGGCTCGTGTACTGCGAAAAAACAGAACATGAACAATAAACATGTTCGAGTTCAGTTATATTTTAAGTTCGTGTTCTGGTACGTGTACAGCGAAAAAACAGAACATGAACAATAAACAGGTTCGAGTTCAGTTATATTTTAAGTTCGTGTTTGTCTATTGACACTAATTGGTTCGCAAATTAAGGGTGTGTGATTGTGTTAATGGATGCAAAACATCCTAACAACCAGCAAGTGTTTTTTATGATGCAAAATTGTGTTTGTGTCTAAAGTTATTTGTTAAAAAAAAAAAAATGTTTGCAAAAGATCCTAACAACAAGTGTGTCTTTCTTGCCGCAAAATTGGGTTTTCGTCTACGAAATGAAATGAATATTACGATAAAAAAGCAATTGTAAACAATTGCAATGAAAATCATAAAAAAGGACCAATGAAATTTGGAAAAAAAACCCATGAAGCTCTAGCTCAAAAAAAGGATTGTAATATTATTTCGATTGACACTCATTGGTTGGCAAAATAAGAGAGTGGGATTTGTGCTAATGTATGCAAAACATTGCAAAAAACGAAACAATAAAAACAGTATGTAATTTTAGAAAAGGATTGTAAATTTTTTTGTAATAGGCTTCATAAAATTCTTTTCTGAAGAAAGTTACGCAGGTGTAATTTTTATGATGCTAAATTGCGTTTTGGTTTTAAGTCGTTTGTTACGAATTTAAAACACAACAGGGAAAAAAATGGTCAATATAATTTCACAATTAATTCTATTGACACTAATTGGTTGCGAAAATAATGTAATGTAAAATACCTAACAACCCACAAGTGTAACTTTTATGATGTTGAATAGTGTTTGTGTTTTAAGTCTTTTATTACCATCTTTTAATAAAATGAAAACCAGTCAATAAAAACAATTGAAAACAATTCAACGGGGTTTATCAGATCGTAAATTGATGTTTTAATTTTTCGCAGTACACAAGCCAGAACACGAATTTAAAATATAACTGAACTCGAACCTGTTTATTGTTCATGTTCTGTTTTTTCGCTGTACACGTACCAGAATACGAACTTAAAATAAAGCTACACACGAATCTGTGTGGTT
Source organism: Cordilura impudica (assembly GCA_963682025.1). NCBI lineage: Eukaryota > Metazoa > Arthropoda > Insecta > Diptera > Scathophagidae > Cordilura > Cordilura impudica. The sequence continues at coordinate 41,298,906 of OY821518.1, read as the reverse complement.
TATGTGTATTCGAAACAAAAAATACGTGATAGAAAAATGTTCGTGTAGATAACGAAATATTAAAACGAAACACATTCATGATCTGTTCGGCACCGTACAAAATTTAGAAACACACATAATTGATATGAAAATAAAAATATGTGTTTGTTGGTCTGAGCAATGTTTGTTTACATATATGTACGAGTTTTTTTATTCAGTGTGTGTTTTTTTTCTGAACTCTGGTGTTTCCAAAAACGACTTCTTCCCTTCATAAGCCAAAACAAGATGTCAATTCCTTAATTTCATCGCTCAAGCGCTACAATAAGTTAGAATAATACTCGCCGTTAATTATTTTTCCTTTTTGAATATAATTAATAAGAATTATCCCACGCGCATCCCAAAAGACAGACGCTACAATCTCGCCTCCAGATGGAGCTGTCTTCGCCTTCTTTGAACACGATTCTCCAAAATCTGTGCACTGTTTTGACAGTTCCTTTGTTTTAGGTGTGATGTGGCGGGCCCATGTCACATCCATGGCATTGTTTTTGTTCGATTGTGAGCAAACGTGGCACTCATCTTGCGGACAGCTTTCTCATCTCCAAATTTTTTGGTCAATATACTATATATAGCACTTTTTGAAATGCCTATCATTTGAGCTATCTCATGCACTATCCATTTATGAATTTTCTGAACCATTTCTGCCATGGCCACCCAATATTTTATAGTCGTAAACAAAAAAGCAGACTCCCTCAGGGGGTTATTCGTTATGTTTTTCTTCGTTTCCCTTCTCTGTAAGACTATTTGGTGTGTCTTTTGATTATCTTTTAAAAATTAGAGTTCTAATTTTTATGCACAAAATATTTACACAAAAAAAAAACGAGCAATATATTCCAAAAATTGCAATTTGCCAGATCTGATAGAGGAGGAAAGCTCATAATTCCTATTCATGGGACACTTGTCTCAGAACAGCAATTCTTTGTGCACGGAGTTCGTATTTGGAATGCACTTCCACAAACTTATCAACTATCAAGCAACGCAAGAATCTTTAATAAACTAATTTTTGATTATTTTGCATAGTAAAATCTTTGAATTTTTTGTATTTTGTATTTTGTTATTTTTATTTTTTTGATATTTTATTTTATCTATAATAATAATAGGCAAGGCGATTTCTTGTGACAGACGTAAATTTCACAGTTTTACCCCGATTTTGACAAAAAATTTATCATTTGAAAGGTATTTCTTTTTAGCTGTTACCCAGGTTTACAGATTTTCGTCGTCTGGAATATTTTTTGGCGTTATGATCGTTTAAAGTTGCTACTAACACATACATAACATAATACAATGCTATGTGTGTGTTTATTAAATTTGTTAATGTGTTCAGTTTGCTTTCTTCATTTAAAATGAGTTGAATTGTGAAGCATACCTTTAGGGTCTTTATTAAAGGAAAAATAAAATTTCATAGGAATTGCACTCGAATTTCGAGTGCTGGAATTTGCCAGTAAATAATTAATATATGTCATTAATTTCATTTATATCACTTATATCACATTGTACTTTTATAATTAATTGATCCTGTACCGTAATTATAAGAATAATTTTCTTGTTGTACAAGAAATCACAATAAATAAATAAATACATAAATAATATTGGCTGGACTGAGAACTTTCAAATAAAAGTACTGAATTACATAACGGTGACCTTTTTTCCATGTTTAGAAATTCACTGACTCGAAAAAAAAATAACTAAACAACCTGGCGCCTTGAAACTTGAGACATGTTTTACAGAGTTTGCAACTTTTCACTAAAGTAATTCTTTTCAAACAGTTGCGGCCATCTATACGTCAGGTAGGGTTGTTTTGAGACCGCCCTTGTAGTGTAAATAATAAAAATACTTTCGATAAAGGTGACAAAATTTTTTATGTGTAAACATCTATACGCGCAGGGGGGTAAATTTCTATTTCACAATACAATCACAAAAGCAGCGTAACATGTGAGCTCACGTGTAAGATAAATCTGTGTGACTTATGATTGTATTGGTGAAAAAATTATGATATAAAATTATTTCAGCTAATTCAACAACTCATTCAACTAAACAATTCAGCTAATTCAGCCTTTTGTATCGTGCGGGAGTCTTTCCCTCTTGCTGGAAGGTTGCTAATGTCCAGCCAATCCCTAAAAAGGGTGCGGCTAATAACCCTGAAAATTACCGTCCAATTGCAATCTGCTCTGCGCTCTCAAAGGTGATGGAGAGCATGATCAATTTCCACATTGTGAACTACCTAGAGGCCAACTCACTTCTTAATGATCGACAGTATGGCTTCCGTAGAAATCGTTCCACGGGAGACCTGTTAGCTCTACTTTCTGAGCGCTGGAGTCAATCCATTCGCAATTTTGGCGAAAGTAAAGTGGTTGCTCTGGATATTTCCAAGGCATTCGATCGTGTTTGGCACGGTGCATTGATATCAAAGCTTATTGCATTTGGGGTCGGTAATGACTTCTCTCGATTTATATCGAGTTTTCTCAGAGACCGAACAATACGTGTTGTTATTGATGGGGTCTCATCTAATGAGTTTCAGCTTAATTCAGGGGTACCCCAAGGTTCCGTTCTTTCTCCTTCTCTTTTCCCTATCTTTCTGAACGACCTTCTTGGCCAAACTGTTAACTCTATATACTCTTTCGCAGATGACAGCAGCATTTGTCATTCATTCTCCTTTAATTGTAGGCCAAGCCTCTTGGAGGTTGGGGGCAAAAGGCGGACAATGAATGACACACTCAATCAAGACCTCTTAACAATATCCGAGTGGGGTAAAGCGAATAGGGTTGATTTTAATATGCTGGAGACTCAATGTTGTATGTTGACCCATAGGGCCAGGGAATCAACAATGTCATCTGTATATATGGGTGGTATAGGTATTGAAGAATCGGATACTCTTGATGTTCTGGGCATGAGAATTCAATGTGATGTTCGTTGGAACGAGCATGTTTTTCAAGAGTCGAAAGAAGCATTCAAGTGTCTTGGTTTTCTAAAACGGTGTAGAAATTACTTCACTCCTTTTGATCTCCTTAAAATCTATACCACTTACATCCGACCGAAAATGGAATACAACTCCCATATATGGACAGGGGCTTCAAAGTCTATTTTGGAGCTACTGGACCGTGTGCAAAGGAGGGCGTTGGCGCTCATCAATGACAGTAGGGTATCCAATTCTATTGATTCATTGGAGCACCGTCGGAATGTGGGTTGTGTAGCACTGTTCTATAGATATTACCATGGGAAATGTTCTTCTGAGATTAGCGAACTTATTTCAAGTGCCCGAGTTTCGGTTCGCTCTACCCGCTTCTCTAGTAGATCACATCCGTTTGTATTCTATTGTGCAGTTGACCGCACAACGCATTACAGAGAGAATTCGTTTATCAGTCGAACTAGCCGTATGTGGAATAAACTCCCCGCAGAGGTCTTTCCTGACAGTTATAATCTAATAAAATTTAAGTCAAATATCCACAAACACTACTCCCACTCTCCTCCTTCCCATAACCTATTTTCCTGAAATCAACACAATGCACTGCACTTGTAGGGGGCATCCCCTGAGTGTTGGTTAACAAAAAAAAAAAAAAAAAAAAAGCCTTTGCTGTAAAACGACAAAAATTTCACAATATAAACGTATAAGATATACATAATTTAACAACCCCACAAGTATAACCGCTGGTTATTAACCAGAGTCCCTGCAGCTGTTTGTTATAAGTGATACATAGATGACACTTTCTGTTTGATTTTAAAACAGTGACATAAAAAAAACTTTAATTACTATATGTTTACACATCTCCCCTGTGATCGGACTCACATGATTTTTTGATGTGTAAACATCTATACGCGCAGGGGGGGTAAATTTCTATTTCACAATACAATCACAAAAACAGTGTAAACGTAATAGGTGAGAGCTGACACGTAACGCTGTGTGACTTATGATTGTATTGGTGAAAAAATTATGATATAACATTGTTTTTTATGCCACTTTTTTAAAAGCGTCATCTATGTATCATTTACATATATACGTTTATATTGGGATTTTTTTAACGGTTTACAGCAAATGGTTGTTGAATTAGCTGAAACAGTTTTTGCTATAAGTGATACATAGATGACGCTTTCTGTTTGATGTTAAACAAGTGACATACAAAAATCTTTAATTACTATATGTTTACACATCTCCCCTGTGATCGGAATCACATAATTTTTTTTTATATAATTTATAAGAATAAAGTCGCCCTTAAAATGCAGACAATTTTTTAAAATTTTGTGTTGTCTAGTGTATTACTGCAATTTAAAAAAATGAAATTAATCCATAAACAAAAGAAATAACAAGAAAATCTGAATAATATAATTCATTCTTTTGGGCTCTAATGAACCATGAAACATACGAAGAAACTTATAATTTTTCATTTCCTAAAACATTTTGACTAGACATATGATATGAATTTTTCTTATCAACGACTACATTTCTTCCGACAGATTCCATATGATAACAATTATGTTTTTAAAACTACTCGCAATAATGTAATAATGAAGTATTTATTATAGATTTTACAACAGATTTAAATGTTCCACCCCCCCAAAAAAAAAAATGATCACAAGCACCACCAAATGGTATTTCAAAAGTTATGGGCAACATAAGGAAATATTTTGTGGTCTAGACTATAGTAACGAAGCAATTATACATTTGGGATGGACGGGAAATGAGTGTCTGCCGAGAATTTTATTAAAGATTACAATGAAATGTTTTTCTTGTTTACAAGAATATTAAATGAGCTATAAGCACTTCCAATTAATTATAAGAATCAACCACCAAAAATTTCCTGTTTTGCTCTTGAAAAAAGCAAAAAAAAAAAAAAAATACAATAATATAAACATATTGAAAATTTTTAACTCTGCCAGTAATTTCTGATTATTAAATATTCGAAGGAAAATCAATATTTTTATCAATTTATATTAAAATAAAAAATTAATTAGGAATTAAAAATTCAAGTTCACTAAAACATCGTTAGAGAATTTGGAACAAGCTTATCAGACAAAGATTTCTAAGAAGTCTACACTTTTGTCAAAAAAAAAAAACAGAAATTTTTTATAAAAATAAACTCGAACATAAATTATTTGTTATTTTTAAGAATTTCGTTCATTGAAATAATAAATAAAAGCTTATTGATAAATGAAACAATTTTAGCATATATTTATTTATATAACGTTTTTTTAAAAAAAAAAAAATTCTTAAAAACATGGAAAAACGAAAATATTAGGTGTTATTTGCAAAATTCTATTGTTGTTTACTACTGAACTGTTGATTCAACTTCTTAAGATAAACTATAAAATTATTATAACATTTCCTGATAAACAAATTAAATATTGCACAAGCAATTAATTGTTTAAACAATGAAATACTCTTAATAATTGCTTTTAGACAATTGAAAAATATTGTTATGAATTTCGAAGTGTTAATTTGAGGGATAAAGATTTGAAGGGTCATTCGGTAAAACATTAACCACTAAAGAACGCAAAAGAATACAATGGCGTTAATGAGTACAGATATTTTTAAAAGGATTTAAAGAATTTTTAATATTTTAAATATCAGTAAAAATTAATCCGATTTTAAAAGAATTCTATTCCATATTCTATTTAGAAGTAATTAGTTAAACAGGATAAAAAAAAATCTTATGAGTCCGATCACAGGGAAGATGTGTAAACATCTAGTAATTAAAGATTTGTTATGTCATTTTTTAAAATCAAACAGAAAGCGTCATCTATGTATCACTTATAGCAAAAACTTTTTCAGCTAATTCAACAACCCTTTGCTGTAAAACGTTAAAAAATATCCCAATATAAACGTATATAAGTGATACATAGATGACGCTTTTAAAAAGTGGCATAAAAAAAACAATGTTATATCATAATTTTTTCACCAATACAATCATAAGTCACACAGCGTTATGTGTCAGCTCTCACCTATTACGTTTACACTGTTTTTGTGATTGTATTGTGAAATAGAAATTTACCCCCCTGCGCCTATAGATGTTTACACATCAAAAAAACATCTTACGTAACAGACCCATATAAAAATTTATTGATCCAAAGCAAGCTTTTTTTTTAAAGCTGCAGCGGACAATAATATATCTCCGCATTTTGATGGTCATCCGGCTTAAATTTTTATCTCGCTTATTTTAAACAAATATTCCGTTTTCTGGGTATTGATTAACTATTATTTTAATTGCAAACTTTTTTTGGAAGTTAAAAAAACGATAACACTCTTTCTTTGCATATGCATATGAGTTTTGAATCTCTCCGTGACTGTGCGTGACTATTTTGAAATTAATCTTTGGTTAGAACAAGTCTATGGACCAAGTTTCAGATTGATTGGATGAGAGGAAATGGGGTTTAAATGAGTTTAAATCCGTGACTGGGCTTGGCTATGCGATAATATTTGGTGACAACAAATCTGTGGAAAATGTTTCAGATTGATTGGATGAGGGGAAATGGGGTTTAAATCACTGTGCGTACTTGTGTGTGACTAACTTAAAATTAATCTTTGGCCACAAAAAGTCTATGGACAAAGTTTCAGATCGATCGGATGAGCGGAAATGGCGGAATGACTATAAGTGACTGTGTGTGAGTATGTCGAAGTTAATCTTTCTTTACAGGAAGTATATCGATCAATTTTCAGATAGATTTAATGAGGGGAAATCCATGTTAAATATCTCCGTGACTGTGCGTGACTATGCGTGACTACTCCAACATTAATCTGTAGTCACAACAAGACTATGGGCCAAGTTTAAGATCAATTAGATAAGGGGGGAATGGGTTGCCCCACGACAGACAGACAGAGAGTATGAGTTAAAAGAAAGAGTTTAAAAAAATAATTATAACAGCTTTATCTGATGTAGTTGAGGAGATAAGAAGCAACATGGATGATGGTAAAATATCTTTTTTGGTTTTATTGGACCACTAAGACACTTGACACGGTGCACCACTCAATTTTATGCCTCAAAACTTTTCTGCATTAGCAGTTAGACTCATGTCGTCATATCTCATAAACAGATCCCAATCTGTGGTAATGGTAGCTCCATCTCAAACTCACTACTTCGTTCAATATATGCAATCAAACATATATACAATCAAACATATCATCAGCTTACACAGAGAGCTGTCCATTAAAGACTAGGAAGACTAGAAGAGATGTTCCATGGTGGAATGATGGACTAGAAGGGCTCAAACGTAACGCTCGAAGATTATTCAACAAGGCTAAAATTAATGGTGACTGGAACGCCTATAAAACAGCCCTCACTGAATACAACAAGACACTACGCAAATCCAAAAGGACCACGTGGCAGAGCTATTGTGAGAAGATCAATGACCTTCCGGAAGCTAAGCGACTTCAAAAGGCCCTCTCTCAAGATCACACAAATGGTCTATGTACCTTAAAGAGACCAAATGGTTCATACACTAAATCTCCGGAAGAAACCTGTGAACTTCTATTGGAAACACACTTTCCAGGATGTGTCCCCATTAACAGGTCCCCACCAGTCATCGGCGGACAACATTTTTCAGAAGAACCGGGTTAGATGGGCGATAAATGGTTTCTCTCCACTAAAATCGCCTGGGCCGAACGGTATATATCCATGTCTACTACAGGAAGGGATGGATATCATCATTCCACAACTGACTAGACTTTTTAAATCTTGTCTTCTACATGGCTTTGTGCCATCGACATGGAGATAAATAAAGGTAGTATTTATACCCAAGGTAGGCAGAAAATCTTAGGATTCAAAAAAAAAATTAGGATTCAGGGCCTTAGGCTACGCAGACGATCTTGTTATCTCTGTCTCCGGATTTGACGAGAGCACAATATCGGAGCGTATGCAACAGGCTCTGAATTATACCCTCAATTGGTGTCAAAGAAAGGGGCTATCTATGAACCCATCAAAAACCATACTGATACCCTTCACTAAACGAAGAAGATGCAACCGTATGGAACCAAGTCTGAACGGCTTGACAATAGGGTTCTCGGATGAGGTCAAATATCTTGGGGTCACCCTGGATAAATCCCTCACATGGATCAGCCACTTAGATCAAATTACCAAAAAGGCCACCAGGGCTTTATACGCCTGTCAAAGACTATTTGGTAGAACATGGGGCTTAAAGCCCCACATGATCTACTGGTCGTTTGAAACTATTGTGAAACCAATGATTACCTACTCTGCCCTTGCATGGTGGCCGAAGGTTGAGCAAACCAAAGCAAAAGCAATCCTGAACAAGGTGTACCGCATTGCCTGTATTGGTATCACAGGGGCGAACAGAACGTATCCAACCGATGCTATCGGCATCATTCTTAACATTACACCATTGCATATTTCGATCATTGAAGATGCGTGCATGAGTGCCGTACGAGTTCAGGATTTTGGTAGCATAAAGGACGGTGACCTAAAGGGTCACATGAGAGTCGCGAGGCTCTTCATCCACGACCCGATGGCGAGAGTCACGGACGGAATGTTACCAAAAAAATATATCGATCAGGGAATTTGAAACCATGATATTGGAACGGAGCACATGGACCAGTGCGACCTGGGAACCGGAGCAAGGTTCTCATGTGTGGTTCACAGACGGCTCAAAACAAACAAATGGGGACACGGGCGCGGGCATATTTGGTCCCAATTTTCAACGTGCCTTACCCATGGGTAAATACCCATCCATTTTCCAAGCGGACTGAATGTCTCAGAGGAAAGACAAAAAGGGCACTCAAATATATACTATCCAAAAGTCAGGCTGCACTTAAGGCAATAATGGCCTACAAAATGACGTCCAAACTGGTGCGGGAGTACATCGAAGGGCTAAACGAATTAGGTAGATGCAACAAATTAACCCTATGCTGGATTCCGGGACATGAAGGACATGTAGGAAACGAAAGGGCCGATTGCCTAGCCAATCGAGGGGCCCGTCGTCCTTTCATCGGTCCGGAACCTTTCTGTGGTGTTCCAGTGGGACACATAAAGGAAAAAATGAGGGAGTGGAGAAAATCACAAATTGCCGAACACTGGGACAAAAGTCCAGGTCAACGGCAGGCCAAGAGATTCATAACTCCATCCAGTGTTCAATCGGAAAGACTACTTACCCTTGATAAAAAGGAATTAAGAACCTTGACGGGATTCTTTACAGGACACTGCAATCTTAGATATCATCTGCGAAGGAAAGGACAATCTGTTATAGACACATGTAGGTTCTGCGAGCAGGAGGTGGAAACAGCAGAACATATTCTCTGTGAATGTCCAAGACTAAGTGGTAAGAGAATCCTTGCACTTGGAGGATACATTGTATCCCCCCGGGACATATGGAAACTAATGTCAAATAGGGTAATTGGCTTCATAAGAAGCCTTAATCTTTAGGAGAACCATGGGCTGCACAAAAGATCAAATTGGTCGCAGTGCGTTGAGCCTTCCTTATCTTATCTTATCTTATCTATATATGCCAATGATTTTCCAAAACAAATTAAATTCTCTAAGGTTCAGATGTACGCTGATGAGAATCAGCTATATTTAAGTAGTACCAAAGGTTCAATTATTTCCAAAACTCAAGAACTAACTTATGATCTCAAACGAATTCTAAATTGGATAACAGCAAATGGCCTACGACTTAAGCCAAATAAATCTAAGTGTATTATAATAAAGAAGAAACTGATGCATTTGGAGAATGAGATAAATGCCTGCCTTGGGGTCTCTAAAATTGACATCGTGGACTCTGTAAAAAATATCGGTGTTATGTTTAATGGAACTCTGACTTGGTTAGATCATATTAATCAATCCTGTGGCAGAATTTATAGTATGTTAAGAAGCTTATGGTTAACACAGCATTTTACTCCACCGAAAATAAGATTGCTACTTGCTAAAACATATCTTTTACCAACATTACTATATGCATCTGAGATTTTCAGAGGTTGCAACTCTAGGGATAACAGGAAACTAACTGTAACTTTCAATAACATTATTCGCTATATCTCTGGATTAAGAAAATTTGATCATGTATCCCAATACTCGTGTCATGTCTTACACATGTCTTTTGACAACTATATTAAATTCAAAAACATTATATTCCTACATAAAATTATTATAACAAAGGCTCCAAAATATCTTTTTGAACGACTAAGGTTCGCAAGATCTTCCAGAGGAAATCGCATAATTCAATTTAAATACCGGGACCATGCCTCTGAATGTCAATTTTTTATTCTAACTATTCGTCTCTGGAACCAACTTCTTAATGTTATGCAAAATACATGCAACGCAACAGGGTTTAGAAAATTACTATATCAATACTTTAAGTGATTTTATTTGATTTTTTAATGTTGTTCAACTGTAATTTATAACATTTTAAAATTAGATTTAGATTAAGAGTACTAACGTTAAATATAATGAACAACTTATCTGATTCCATTACTGTAATTTATAAGATACTGTGTCTTGTTGTAATGCAAAATCAATTTTAATAAATAAATACAAATACAAATAACATTCAACATTAAATAATTGAAAAAAAAAAAAATAATATTAAGAAAATTAAAAAATTATAACCCTCAAAGGAATTAAAAATTTATTTTATCAATTGTATTGCCTTGCCACATTTTTAATAATATTATTTAGGAAGATTTTTCAAACTAGTCGAACTAGCCGTATGAAAGCCGTAGGAAAGACCTCTGCGGGGAGTTTATTCCACGCAGAAGTCTTTCCTGACAGTTATAATCTTATAAAATTTAAGTCAAATATCCACAAACACTACTCCCTATCTCCTCCTTCCCATAACCTATTTTCCTGAAATCAACGCAATGCACTGCATTTGTAGGGGCATCCCCTGAGTGTTGGTTAATTAAAAAAAAAAAGAAGAATAAGGAGGAAACAAATTTGTTTTTTTTCTTTTGTTGATTTGGACATTATTTCTCGCAGTTTACCTGAAAGCATATAAAAAATCTTTTAAAAAAATGTTTTTCTTCATCTTGTTTTTATATTTTCTGTATTTCCATTTCAATTTTCTTAATTCTATTTAAAAATAGTAAAAAGAAAAACAATTAATTAATGGATGGTTCCAGTGTAATAGGTTTTTGAATTCTGAATGAAATCCAAATCATGTATTCTAATTTGTAATTGATGAATTCTGAACATAGTCTAAATTTAACGTTAATTTAAAGTTATGTCAACATTTAAAATTGAGCTTTCTTAACATTAATAAATGGTTTCAAATTTAGGAGATTTTAAATATTTTTAAATTGATGTCAGATGTAACTATTATATGGGGAGTCGATAAAAAAATAATTCGATCATGGCCATATTTAGTGAGATGTTCCCAAAAACAATAACATACCATTTTTTAGTAAAATGTATATTTTTTCTTTGACACAACCAAAGTTAAACCAATTTCTATAGTTATCGATCTTGATCTGGTTTATATTATTTATATTGATACTCTTATTTATATTGATACTATAATTTGATACTCTTAACAAGGCTTACTTTGGACATACATACAAACAGACGGACGGCTGGAAATTGGTTAATGGACTCAAAAACAGGTTCAGAGTCGATCCGTATAATACAAGTTATAACTTTTTAAGAAATTGTTTATTCGGTTTTAGTTTGTTATGTTTTTCTTAAAGATTTACCTAAAATATTTGTAAACTATTGTTGTGCCAAAACCATCGTCTGTTATTGTACTCTATGACTTATAAATATCAGCACACACTCACTTAATATCCTCACCATGGAGAACTAAGAAAATTATAGTCGGTCATTATAGTCTAATAGATATAGAAAATAAGCATAAATCAAATTAGAATGACATTGTTCTTAAATTTTTTGCCTTCGTATATGAAAAAGTTCATATCGGATGCTATATTTATATGTGGACTAGGTCGAAAAATTGACCGATCCCGGCCATATTTGGTAAGATCACTTATTTTTTTGCAAAAATATATAAAAACCAAATTTGAGAAAAATCTGTCTAATATTTTTGTTTTTTAATAGATTTAAGCAGCTTTATATGGGGGCTATGGCTAGGAATTTTCCTTTATTTTTAAATATAATAAACATACACAAACCCAATTTTACCGAGCTCTATATGATAATTTAGATAATATAGCAATTTAAGTCGATATCACAGGAGTCATTTGTATGGGGACCAGGTCTGAATATGAACCGATTTTCGATCATATATGGACGATAGAAGCTTATATACCAAATTTGATCAAACTATCTTCAAATTTGCGATCTTTAGTTTGATTACAAGGTTTACATGGACAGACGGTCGGAAAGTGATTCTGAGCCGATCGGTATAACAAAAGATGAGTTTAGGTCAAATATTTTTTATAGATACAAACGTCAGCAAAAAGTCATTATACCCTAAAAAAACAGTGGTATAGTGATTAGAATTTTTTTCAAAGCCTTGCATTTGAAACTTGATATCCAAACGAAATACAATTTCCGAAAATTCAGACTAATTTCATGGTTCTAATTGTACACTGAAAAATTTTGTCGTTAAATAAACTAAAAATGTATTTTAAAATTAAAAAAGAACATAGGGGAAAGTGGTCGGTTGCCGGCACTAGTTGGTTGTCGGCACCCCGCCTTAGCTTTTCACAGAAAGATCATATGGTCATTCTGACAAATGTAAAATGTGCGTTTTATTAGTACGTTCTTACTGCGCCGAATATCGAAGAAAACAGACGCACGTGCTTTGATTTTACAATTAAAATATTTTTTAACGAATGAAATTCAACTTTGCACTGTGGTCTCAAATCCTTTTTTTTTGGCAGAAATTAAAAAAAAAATTAATAAATTTTTAAAAGTGAATGTATTTTATTGTTGGCAACACCCCTAGCAATCAGAAAAATATTATAAAAAATTATGTGGCAACACTGCCACTCTGCCATGCTATCAAAGTTGGAAGTTTAAACACGTGGAATTAAATCAGCTATCCTGCAGTGTTATATTTTTTTTTAACAACAAAGTGTAAAAAAAAAATTATAAAGTCGATATATAATGGAAAGTCAAGTCCAAGGTAAGTAGTTTTAAAGCAATATTTCCAATTTTATATGTATTGTGTCCTTGTCAATATTTTTGAGTGTTGTAATTACGTGGTGTTATAGTCAACATAACCTATATGTTTCATGGGCAAGAAGTTGCATGATCATACATACGCAGAAGTGTTCGTCGAAGTGTTTATTATATGTTTAAATTTCGATCTAACCAGCATTTTTCAGCAAACTAACACAATTTTCATTTCACTTTAGCGCAATTTTCGTTTAGCCGTGACGAAATGCTATCGTTGTGGCAAGCAAATGGACGCAGAAACGATATAATAATTTATTGGGTACTGCAAAGAATTAATAAAAATCTAAATGTTAACAAAATAAATGAAATAAAACATTTAGTGTATAATTGCTTATCACATGTAAAAAAATATTTACCGAAATACAACAACAAATTGGAGAGATTTAAACAAGCCCATTCAAGGTGGGTTTCAACAAATATGATTGTCAATATTGAGCAAATTGACCACATTACCCCACCATGAAATACTGTAGGACGACCTCATTTAACATATAATGAAGGAAGCTTGCGATTAAAGCGAAAACTAGCATCTGATTTGTCCGTGGAGCATAATCACGTTTCTGCAAAGAAGACAAAAGAGCACGATGTTTCATTCGTTTTGAAAAAACATTGGCTACGACTGCAATATCAACAGAAATAAGAAAAAAATCATGTGAGTCCGATCACAAGGGAGATGTGTAAACATATAATAATTAAAGAAAACATCAACATCATATTTTCCAGTGCATAAAAAATAAGTCGATTATGCTGTTTTCTGAAATTCAATTGATGTTTTCTGAAATGCAATTGATGTTTTCTGAAATTCAATTGATGTTTTCTGAAATACAATTAATGTTTTCAGCAATTCAAATGATGCTTTTTGAAATTCTATTGATGTTTTCTGAAATACAATTAATGTTCTCAGCAATTCAAATAATGCTTTTTGAAATTCAATTGATGTTTTCTGAAATTCTAATTATGTTTTCTGAAATTCAAATGATGTTTTCTGAAATACAATTGATGTTTTCTGAAATACAATTGATGTTTTCTGAAATACAATTGATGTTTTCTGAAATTCTATTGATGTTTTCTGAAATTCTATTTATGTTTTCTGAAATTGAAATGATGTTTTCTGAAACTCGAATGATGTTTTCTGAAATTATATTGATGTTTTCTGAAATTCTATTTATGTTTTCTGAAATTCAAATGATGTTTTCTGAAACTCGAATGATGTTTTCTGAAATTATATTGATGTTTTCTGAAATTCTATTGATGTTTTCTGAAATTCAATTGATGTTTTCTGAAACTCGAATGATGTTTTCTGAAATTATATTGATGTTTTCTGAAATTCTATTTATGTTTTCTGAAACTCAAATGATGTTTTCTGAAACTCGAATGATGTTTTCTGAAATTATATTGATGTTTTCTGAAATTCTATTTATGTTTTCTGAAATTCAAATTATGTTTTCTGAAATTATATTGATGGTTTCTGAAATACAATTGATGTTTTCTGAAATTCCATTTATGTTTTCTCAAATTCAAATGATGTTTTCTGAAATACAATTGATGTTTTCTGAAATACAATTGATGTTTTCTGAAATTATATTGATGTTTTCTGAAATTCAATTGATGTATTCTGAAATTTTATTGATGTTTTCTGAAATACAGTTTATGTTTTCTGGAATTCTATTGATGTTTTCTGAAATACAATTGATGTTTTCTGAAATTATATTGATGTTTTCTGAAATTCTATTTATGGTTTCTGAAATTCAATCATAAGTCACACAGCGTTGTCTGCTTCAGCTCACACCGATATGAGTTACGCTGTTTTTGTGATTGTATTGTGAAATAGAAATTTACCCCCTGCGCGTATAGATGTTTACACATCAAAAACTGTCAATTCAAGGACCGGTTTCTATGGCCCCGGATGAAGCTTTAGCATTTTTAATTGAAAATGGGCTTTCAAAACAGCAGTATATAAACATAAGGCTTCAGAATAAAAACCACAACTGTGACATATACCCCAGTTATAAACAATTGCTTGCTGCTAAGGTGAAATGTAGACCGTGTGGGGTACAAATTTCAGAAACCATTGCTCAGGTGCCGTTACAAAATTTGTTGGACCATACAGCGAGTCGTATAATTTAAATGCAACAAGAAGTATTTAGTCAGTTTTCCGATATTAGTGAAGTGAAATTGATTGCTAGCTATGGATTTGATGGTTCGTCGGGGCAAAGTACGTATAAGCAAAGCTTCGAAACAGAGAGATCAAATTCCACCGATCAATCATTATTCGTCACAACTCTAATACCTCTTACGCTTTTAGACCGTTTGGGTAGAGTCCTTTGGGTTAACAGCACACCACAATCCATTAGATATTGTAGGCCGATTAAAATTGAATTTCCTAAAGAAACCAAAGCTCATTTTTTGGAGGAAATATCAAACTTGGACTCTCAAATAAACAATTTGAAACCATTTCCTTGTACTGTTATTGAGGTGATTAGCATTAAAATCAGTTACAACTTAAATATGACACTCATTGATGGTAAAGTTTTAAATATTTTAACAGGAACTAATTCCTGTCAATCTTGTCCAATATGCGGAGCAAAACCGATGCAGTTTTTAAAAACAGACGATCTGAAGTCTAAATGTTTTCAACTGAAACCTGGAACACTGTGTTATGAAGTTAGCCCTCTACACTCTTGGATACGGTTTTTTGAATTTGTTTTAAAAATATCATATAGAATCGGGATAAAGAAGTGGCAAATTAGAGAGCAAAAAGATAAAGCTATTATGCAGGCACGTAAAAATGAAATTCAACGTAGAATGTGGGTTGAAATAGGATTGCAGGTTGACAAACCGAAACAAAATGGTAGTGGTAATACCAATGACGGCAATACAGCGAGAAGAGCCGTTTCCAATATTGAATTGTTTGCATCAATATTGGACTTCGATTTGGATGTCCTCAAAAATTTTCATATTATACTAATAACGATATCGTGTGACTATAAAGTTAACGTGGATAAATTCCAAAAATTCTGCTAAATTATACATGAGCAAATATCCTTGGTATCCTATGTCAGCCACTGTTCATAAAATTTTAATAAATGGTTCAGAGATCATTGCAGCTTCTATACTGCCTGTGGGTGCTTAGGAGAAAGTGCATCCGAAGCTCGGAACAAATTTTATAAGCACGATAGACGGTCACACGCTAGACAAAATAGCAGAATTAATAACATAAGTGATGTTTTCCATAGAGCTTTGGATTCTTCGGATCCACAACTATCAAGTCTGTGTCTTGCCAAGAGAAGACTGAAAAACAAGAAAACTGCATTTCATCGAGAGGTTATCGATATGTTAGGATCACCGACATTTTGTTCCACAAATAATAATTTGGATGACGACGAGAGTGGATCTGACAATGAATGTTTTGAAAATTCTTACGAACTTGATGTGGAATAAAGTTTCCCCATAAAATTAAAAAAAGCAGGTGGTCCTATTTTAATCGCCACTAGTGTATATCCACCCATATTTTTAATTATTATTTTAAGTTTTTAAAAAATATGAAATAAATGTTAAAATCCATGACAAATATTTTTGTTCTTTAATTTATTTGCCGACTAAAGCTTATTGTAACTATTTAGTGTGAGTGGGCTGTGGGCGTGGTCCGATAAGAAAAATTATTTTTCTATTTTCTTAGTATGCAATGATCTTTAAATATACCAAAAATTAAAGCTCTAACAATATTTTTAGAATTTATGCCAAAAAAAATGGATTTGGGACCACAGTGTTTTGAAGTATTATATTGGTGATTTGCTTAGTGTTTTAAAGTGAAATAAATCGATCTAAAAAGTAAGTGCATTGAATATTTGTGAAACAAATTCAGTCTATTTCTTATTCAATAATAAACGATACGAACGAGTCCGCAACCAAAAGTTTTTTTTTTCACTTTTCAAAATTGCTGCTAAAGTCGGTGTCGGCACCCCTCTTTTATGACAAATGGTGAAATACCACCAGGGATGTTAATGTAATTAATTTCAGAAATTTTTCGATATCTTTAGCCAGGTCACCCGCAAAACAATCGTCTTTTTCAAAGAAGATTGATTGTGATGCCATGATTAAAGCATTCAAATGATTTTTGGTGGAAAAGCTGTCAATAAAATCGACTGCTGCAGCGTACTCGATCCTGATGACGATTAATGTGAAAAGTGCCATTGATTGTATTTAAAATAAATAAATTACCTTTTCTTTATTTCAATACTGGTGGTTTTCATTCATATTCTTCCATTTTCGGTGGATTTTCTTAGGGTGCCGACAACCGACCACATTTTTGTAAATGAAAAAAAAAAAAAAACATTTTATTAAACTGTTAGTAAACATTTTCCAATTGACAGAATAAACTCAATTCCTTCACCAGTTATTTATTTATTTATTTATTCTAGCACAACAAGAACTAGTCTTATCTAATAGTACTGGGAGGATAATGGCACATTATGATTTTGTCGTTAAATAAAAAATAAAAATTCTTAATACTTATTATTTTAAAGTTACGTTAATTAAAAAAGGTGTTATTAAAAAAATATTGTTAAATCAAAACTATAGTAAGACCACAAGTTTACATTTAATAAAATTGAAAACAAATAATATGTCATCAAATCATCAGCATCAAAAAGAAAAAAAAAGTTAATACATTTTTGGATATAAAAGTTGTATAAGATTATTGTGCTAAGATGTTATATATTACAATTTTGAAATGCCTTGCATTGCTTATGGTTTGAATATTGGGTGGAAGTTGGCACCAAAGGTTAATAGCATTAAGGAAAAAGTGTTTTTTCGTTATATCTTTTTTAAAGCGAAATGTATTTATTTTGTTTCCTCCGTCAGACCTTGAAAAGATTAATCTATTGTATAGGTATTCAGGCTGTTTTGTGTAAATCACTTTATGAAAAAACAATAATGTTCGAAGTTTTAACAAGCTATCGAATGATGTATTACATATTTGTCTAGAGAACTGTGAGATTCTAATTCTCCTACTGGGACCAAACACATATCTGGGAATATTGTTAAGCCTTTTTCATACTTAATGTATCACAGCTAGCGAATAGTTCACATCCGTACAGAAGTGTAGGCAACAAATAAGTCTTGGCTAGTAGCATTCGAGTGTTGAAAGGTGTATAATACTCCGACATCCAAAGGTTTCTTAACATTGCATAAGTTCTACCACATATAACATTTATGTGATTTGACCAGTCTAACTTCTTGTTAAAAATTACACCTAGATTTTTGGTAGTTTCATCTAACGCGATGACAGAATTTGTGTTTGAATTAAACGTTCGAAAATTGTAGATAAAAAAGGCAGTATAGCTATCGGTCGATATGTATTATCAGATTTTGGTATAGAAATAATCTTTGCGTGTTTCCACGCTGATAGCAAAGTAAAAGTTGTAAGAATCGTGTTGAAATGATATGTTATATGTAAAAGAGTATAAGTAATGATTATCGTCATAAATTTTGGGTGAATTCCATCATATCCCACAGAGTTGGATTCAATACTTAATAAAGATTCTAGAATGTCTTTTTGTGTGAAATGTATAAAATTAAAGCATAGAGTACCATTAGAGTTATCGCTATTTATATTCATGGTATTAGAAAAATTATCATAAAAGTTAACATTCCCTTCTGGCATTGGAATATTGGTAAATTCATGATTCAGTTGATAAATATCAATTGTATTGCCAATTTTAGTTGTACTGTTAATAATACCTAAATTCTGAATTTCTCTCCACTTCTTCTTCGAACAAACAGCTGATTCAAACTTTTCTTTATAAAATATTGATTATGAGTATCTTATTTTTGAATTCACCTTCCTTCTAGCATCTTTAAAAGCATTATGGAGCTCGGTTGTTCTAAATCGCTTCAATCTTTCAGAGGCTAAATTTCTTTCTGCGATCAACGTTTTAATTTCGCTACAAAACCATGGTTTTCCATTTCGTATTTTATTCACCTTGATTGGGACATATTTTTCATATAAGTAAAGAATATTGTTTTGTAAAAAAGTTAATTGCTCTTCTACGGTTGGAATGAGAAAGACTTGGTTCCATGAAATGGCCGACAATTCAGTTTCCAACGATTGAAAATCTAAGCTTTTAAAGTTTCTTAACCTTATTGTTTGTGATTGTTCTTGATTTTTATACCGTATACCACTATGTGGTTTGGGTATAATGACTTTGTGCTGCTGTTTGCAACTACCAAAAATATTTGACCTAGACCCATCTTTTATTATACCGATCGAATCAGAATCACTATCTGATTCCTTTTAACGATGTCCGTCCGTCCGTCCATCTATGTGTCCATGTAAAGCTTGTAATCAAACTGCAGGTCGCAAATATGAATATATTTTGATGAAATTTGGTATATAAGCTTTTATCGGCCATAGGATGAACGCTATTGAAATTAGTGACAATCAGTCTATGTTCAGACCTAGCCCCCATACAAATGACCCCTACGAAATCGACTTAAATTGCCATAAGATCCAAATTATCATATAATCTTATTCAAATTGGGTTTGTATGTGTTTAATACATCCATTAATCAGTAGTCCAAAAATTATCCCTATGGGACAACTCTTAGTCATAGGCCCCATATAGAGCTGCTTCCTGATCTTCACTTAAATCTATCAAAAAACAAAAATATTACACTGATTCTTCTCAAATTTTGTTTGTATATATTTTTGCAAAATACAAGAGACCTCACCAAACATGGTCAGGATCGGTCCATTTTTGGGCCCAGTCCCCATATAGATATAGCATCCGATATGAACTTTTTCATACCTGCAGCCAAAAAAATTAATAAAAATCCCACTCAAATTTGGTTTATGCTTATTTTCTATATCCAGTTAGTTCGGCCTGAGAGATAGGTTCTCTAAACGCATGGTATAGGGTATCATATAGTCGGTCTAGACCGACTAGAAAAATCGATTTAAGTTTTTTTACAGTGGATAGATATGATCACTCTGTATCGTTTTCTTACAAAAAGTGAAAATTGAAAAATTTTGAGTTGACTTACTTTAGAGGTACATGTGCGATTTGTATAAACATTCGTATTTTTTTACAAATAAGAACAAATTGTATCTAAAAATAATGAAAAAATATTTAGGTAAATTAACAAAATGGTGTTTACAATTTTGAACTATGGCTCGAGTTTTGCAAAACAGTGTTAATTCAATCTGACGTTTAAAGAGTTTTTTGGGAAAATAGAAAATTATGTAAGATTTATAAGCTCATGGAGAGAAGAAATATTTTAAAACAAAACAAAAATGATAAAAAAAGATTATAAATTTTAGTTTTATTCATGTGTTATCATGGATAAAGTATGTACCTTTAAATTGGTATGCATGAGTCCACATATTGTGTAATTGGACAAACGTTATGAGCCAAAAACAAAAGGGTGCCGGCAACCGACCATTTTCACGTACATATAAAA
Source organism: Cordilura impudica (assembly GCA_963682025.1). Lineage (NCBI taxonomy): Eukaryota > Metazoa > Arthropoda > Insecta > Diptera > Scathophagidae > Cordilura > Cordilura impudica. Next base: position 41,278,336 of record OY821518.1, on the reverse strand, counting down.
ACCGGACTATTACATTTTCATTTAAATTTAAAATATTTTTCATTTATTTTTAAACCAAAAAAAAAAGTACTATGTATTTAAACTACAAAACAGTAAAAATAAATGATTTGATTTTAAAGGTCAACAATGTTTATAAACATCTGTTGTAGCGACATGTCATGTCATTCAAAATCTTACACAAAATTTGAAATGAAATAAAATTGTTTTAAAATAAACATTTTTAGAAAAAAAAAGATTAAATTCTTTGAAACTGAAAAAAAAAATAACTTAAACGTTTCATGCACTTTAATTGAAGTTAACTGAAATCAACAAACGACACCGAAAAATACGTTAAGTTAATATAAACAATTCTTCGGCAAATAACTGAATTTTCATTTCAAATAAAATGGCCTGAAAACTATTTGATTGAACTTCAAACTGTTAATGTAAAAATTTCCAAAACCAACAAAATTTCAGTAATTGATCTTTGTCTAGTCTTTTAAGAAGAACAAACAAAACAAACAATAATTTGGTGGAAACTAAAAAAAAACATAAATAGTTTTAAATTATTATTCGAAATAAGATAAAAACCTGCTTTGTTTTAATTTCTGTCCCATAAAATTTTACCTAAGTATCTTCAATAAAAATATTTACAACGTCACTTGTTGCTATTATGAACATTACTTTAAAAACGATTGTCAAGCACGATATAAATATAAGGTACCCACACCAATTTTGTTTGCGTCTACTGAATAAAGAAAAATTAATGTAACGTGTTACGTGTCATTTTTTTTTTCGGAAAATCATGTAAATCGGCACGTAGTCCAATGATAATGAATTCATAGTATGAAGTGTATTCTCAGTGATACTGTATGTTTTCATAAAAATTTCACTATCCCTTCTTGATGGCCGTAAACTAGTATGTGGGATTAAATTTGTGTGAGAAATTTATTTTTTATATGCTTGAAAAATTTTAAGAGAATACAAATGAGTTCTACAGAGAATAACGACAAGATTTGACCTATTTGTGTTTAAGGGAAGTTAAATTGTTTATGTTTTATGCGTCTAAGTATAGGTTTGTTGCTTTATACATACATACACACATTTGAACATAGATTATTGTTGATATTGTGTGTACCTGCGCATTAATATGGTTTCAAATTGCGTTTTAAGAAATTTGAAAAAAAAAAACTAATATGTGTTAGTATTAAATGAGCATTGTTACGTTCATTATATGGAATTTATAACTGTGTAGGTTTTTTGAGATACATATTTACAATATGTGGGAAAACATGTTTTATTTAAAATTTCTTACAATACATAAGAGTACAATGACTGCTTCCTTTACAATTTAAGTTTACCTGAACATTATTTCGACTTAAGAAATAAAATGTTAGAAATGCTATTCATGCCGCCACTACTTAGCAACATGTTGAATGTTTATATACATTTAGTGTTATAGAATATCACGTGTATAAAAAAGGTTTTTTTATTTCAATTATTTTATTATTTGCTTTTATCCTCTATATGTAATATAAAAGCGAAAGGATGTATGTTTGTTTGGTTGTAGCTTATAGAAGGCTAAACCATTGGACCGATCTTCCTGAAATTTTTACAGAGTTTTACAATGCATCTGAAAGGAGCTGTAGGCTAATTTTTTTTTTTTTTTGATAATAAAATATATATTGAAAAATATGACATATATTAATGTTAGCAGCCATGCCAAAAATAGGCGAGATCGGATATGTGGGCGTGGTACCTCCCTAACAAAGAAATTATTCAATATCATATATCTGAAGTACTGTAACAGTGAGAGCGTGAGTTCATAAGTTATTCATGTGATTAGTCGAACAAAAATGGGCGTAGTCCCGCCCATACAAAGTAAATATATAATATAATATAATTGAAGTAATATAAAAGGGAAAGCCTTGACACTTTGTACGACTCCATCAGATATTAATGTGAATAGTCACATAATAATCACGGGAGAGGATAATTGGCAAGTACATTACTTACCTATGTATTGGTGGAAAATATTAGCGGAATCGCCAAATTCAAAAATCACCAAAAATTAAAAATCGTCAAAACCGAAAATCGCTAAAATCAAAAATCGCGAAAATTAAAATCGCCAAAAATCTGCAAAATCCGTTTTCCATTTTTAATTTTTCATTTTCCATTTTCCATTTTTAATTTTTCATTTTTATATTTTTATTTTTCATTTTCCACATTCCACTTTCCATTTTTCATTTTTAATTTTTAATTTTTCAATTTTCATTTTCCATTTGCCATTTTTAATTTTAAATTTTTCATTTTCCATTTTTCATTTATCATTTTTCATTTTTCATTTTCCATTTTCCATTTATCATTTCTCATTTTCCATTTTCCAATTTTCATTTTTTATTTTTAATTTTCCAATTTCCATTTTTCGTTTTCCCTTTTCCGTTTTACATTTTTTCATTTTCCATTTTTAATTTTTCATTTTCCATTTTCCATTTTTCAATTTTAATTTTTCATTTTCCATTTTTCATATTTAATTTTTAAGTTTCATTTTCCATTTTGCATTTACCATTTTTCATTTTTCATTTTCTATTTTTCATTTTTAATTTTCATTTTCCATTTTCCATTTGCATTTTCCATTTTTCATTTTCCATTCATTTTTAATTTTCCATGTTCCATTTTGTATTTTTCATTTTTCATTTTCCAATTTTCATATTTCATTTTTAATTTTCCATTTTCCATTTTTAATTTTTCATTTTCCAATTTTCCAATTTTTCAATTTTAATTTTTCATTTTCCATTTTTTATTTTTCATTTTTCATTTTTCATTTTCCATTTTTCATTTTTAATTTTTCATTTTCCATTTTGCATTCTTCATTTTTCATTTTCCATTTTTAATTTTTAATTTTTAATTTTTAATTTTTAATTTTTAATTTTTAATTTTTAATTTTTAATTTTTAATTTTTAATTTTTAATTTTTAATTTTTAATTTTTAATTTTTAATTTTTAATTTTTAATTTTTAATTTTTAATTTTTAATTTTTATTTTTAATTTTTAATTTTTAATTTTTAATTTTTAATTTTTAATTTTTAATTTTTAATTTTTAATTTTTAATTTTTAATTTTTAATTTTTAATTTTTAATTTTTAATTTTTAATTTTTAATTTTTAATTTTTAATTTTTAATTTTTAATTTTTAATTTTTAATTTTTAATTTTTAATTTTTAATTTTGAATTTTTAATTTTTAATTTTTAATTTTTAATTTTTAATTTTTAATTTTTAATTTTTAATTTTTAATTTTTAATTTTTAATTTTTAATTTTTAATTTTTAATTTTTAATTTTTAATTTTTAATTTTTAATTTTTAATTTTTAATTTTTAATTTTTAATTTTTAATTTTTAATTTTTAATTTTTAATTTTTAATTTTTAATTTTTAATTTTTAATTTTTAATTTTTAATTTTTAATTTTTAATTTTTAATTTTTAATTTTTAATTTTTAATTTTTAATTTTTAATTTTTAATTTTTAATTTTTAATTTTTAATTTTTAATTTTTAATTTTTAATTTTTAATTTTTAATTTTTAATTTTTAATTTTTAATTTTTAATTTTTAATTTTTAATTTTTAATTTTTAATTTTTAATTTTTAATTTTTAATTTTTAATTTTTAATTTTTAATTTTTAATTTTTAATTTTTAATTTTTAATTTTTAATTTTTAATTTTTAATTTTTAATTTTTAATTTTTAATTTTTAATTTTTAATTTTTAATTTTTAATTTTTAATTTTTAATTTTTAATTTTTAATTTTTAATTTTTAATTTTTAATTTTTAATTTTTAATTTTTAATTTTTAATTTTTAATTTTTAATTTTTAATTTTTAATTTTTAATTTTTAATTTTTAATTTTTAATTTTTAATTTTTAATTTTTAATTTTTAATTTTTAATTTTTAATTTTTAATTTTTAATTTTTAATTTTTAATTTTTAATTTTTAATTTTTAATTTTTAATTTTTAATTTTTAATTTTTAATTTTTAATTTTTAATTTTTAATTTTTAATTTTTAATTTTTAATTTTTAATTTTTAATTTTTAATTTTTAATTTTTAATTTTTAATTTTTAATTTTTAATTTTTAATTTTTAATTTTTAATTTTTAATTTTTAATTTTTAATTTTTAATTTTTAATTTTTAATTTTTAATTTTTAATTTTTAATTTTTAATTTTTAATTTTTAATTTTTAATTTTTAATTTTTAATTTTTAATTTTTAATTTTTAATTTTTAATTTTTAATTTTTAATTTTTAATTTTTAATTTTTAATTTTTAATTTTTAATTTTTAATTTTTAATTTTTAATTTTTAATTTTTAATTTTTAATTTTTAATTTTTAATTTTTAATTTTTAATTTTTAATTTTTAATTTTTAATTTTTAATTTTTAATTTTTAATTTTTAATTTTTAATTTTTAATTTTTAATTTTTAATTTTTAATTTTTAATTTTTAATTTTTAATTTTTAATTTTTAATTTTTAATTTTTAATTTTTAATTTTTAATTTTTAATTTTTAATTTTTAATTTTTAATTTTTAATTTTTAATTTTTAATTTTTAATTTTTAATTTTTAATTTTTAATTTTTAATTTTTAATTTTTAATTTTTAATTTTTAATTTTTAATTTTTAATTTTTAATTTTTAATTTTTAATTTTTAATTTTTAATTTTTAATTTTTAATTTTTAATTTTTAATTTTTAATTTTTAATTTTTAATTTTTAATTTTTAATTTTTAATTTTTAATTTTTAATTTTTAATTTTTAATTTTTAATTTTTAATTTTTAATTTTTAATTTTTAATTTTTAATTTTTAATTTTTAATTTTTAATTTTTAATTTTTAATTTTTAATTTTTAATTTTTAATTTTTAATTTTTAATTTTTAATTTTTAATTTTTAATTTTTAATTTTTAATTTTTAATTTTTAATTTTTAATTTTTAATTTTTAATTTTTAATTTTTAATTTTTAATTTTTAATTTTTAGTTTTTAATTTTTAATTTTTAATTTTTAATTTTTAATTTTTAATTTTTAATTTTTCATTTTCCATTTTTCGTTTTCCATTTTCCATTTTTCATTTTTCACTTTTCATTTTTCATTTTTCATTGTTCATTGTTCATTTTTCATTTTTCATTTTTCATTTTCCATATTCCACTTTCGATTTTTCATTTTTAATTTATTACACACAACTGTAATGACTTCAAGAATAAGAAGAATTACAACATATACAACATATCTTAAGAAAAACAACAAACACACTGAAATATTTTATTTTTTCAAGAGTTTTTTTCAAAGTTTCATTCATAGCTCGTGAACCCTTTGACCGATATTGACGATTTTAAATAGCATCCCAAAGGAGATTATGAGACATTAATTACCTATGTATTGGTGGAAAATATTAGCGGAATCGCCAAATTCAAAAATCACCAAAAATTAAAAATCGTCAAAACCGAAAATCGCTAATATCAGAAATCGCCAAAACCGAAAATCTTGAAAAACGAATATCGCCAAAAATCGGCTTAATCAAAAATCGCAAACGTAAAAATTTGCCAACTGATATTCCAAATTGAAACATTTTGAGTAGTCGTGGAAAATGTGGACTGAAACGCCCAATTCAAAAATCACCAAAATTAAAAATCGCCAAAACCGAAAATCGCGAAAATTCAAATCGCCAAAAATCTGCAAAATCCGTTTTCCATTTTTAATTTTTCATTTTCGGCTTTCCATTTTTCATTTTCCATTTTTCATTTTTATATTTTTATTTTTCATTTTCCATATTCCACTTTCCATTTTTCATTTTTAATTTTTCAATTTTCATTTTCCATTTGCCATTTTTAATTTTAAATTTTTCATTTTTCATTTTCCATTTTCCATTTTTCATTTTTCATTTTCCATTTTTCACATTCAATTTTCCATTTTTCATTTTTCATTTTCCATTTTCCGTTTATCATTTTTCCTTTTTCATTTTTCATTTTCCATTTATCATTTTTCATTTTCCATTTTCCAATTTTCATTTTTTCTTTTTAATTTTCCAATTTCCATTTTTCGTTTTCCCTTTTCCGTTTTACGTTTTTTCATTTCCATTTTTAATTTTACATTTTTCAATTTTAATTTTCATTTTCCATTTTTTTATTTTTCATTTTCATTTTTCATTTTCCATATTCCATTTTTTTATTTTTCATTTTCCATTTTTCATATTTCATTTTTAATTTTCATTTTCCATTTTGCATTTTCCATTTTTCATTTTCCTTTTTTCAGTTTAATTTTCATTTTCCATTTTTCATTTTTCATTTTCCATTTTTCATTTTTCATTTTTCATTTTTAATTTTCCATGTTCCATTTTGTATTTTTCATTTTTCATTTTTCGTTTTTCATTTTCCATTTTTCATATTTCATTTTCAATTTTTCATTTTCCATTTTTAATTTTTCATTTTCCAATTTTTCAATTTTAATTTTTCATTTTCCATTTTTTATTTTTCATTTTTCATTTTCCATATTCCATTTTCAATTTTTCATTTTTCATTTTCCATTTTTCATTTTTCATTTTTCATTTTTAATTTTTCATTTTCCATTTCGCATTCTTCATTTTTCATTTTCCATTTTTAATTTTTAATTTTTCATTCTCCATTTTTCATTTTCCATTTTCCATTTTTCATTTTTCATTTTTCATTTTTCATTTTCCATATTCCACCTTCGATTTTTCACTTTTAATTTATTAATTTTTCATTTTCCATTTGTCATTTTTAATTTAAAATTTAAAATTTTTCATTTTCCATTTTTAATTTTTCATTTTCCATTTTTCATCTTTTATTTTTCATTTTTAATTTTTAATTTTTCATTTTCCATTTTTCATTTTTCATTTTCCATTTTTCACTTTCCATTTTCCATTTTTTATTTTTTATTAATTTTTTAATTTTTAATATTTAATTTTAATGATAAAAAAATATGTGGTAAAACTTGCTTAGGCCAATATGACACGTGCAGTATTAATATACACACAACTGTAATGACTCAAACAATAGCAAGAATTACAACATATACAACATTTCTTAAGAAAAACAACAAACACACTGAAATATTTTATTTTTTCAAGAGTTTTTTTCAAAGTTTCATTCACAGCTCGTGAACCCTTTGACCGATTTTGACGATTTTAAATAGCATCCCAAAGGAGATATTAATAAACGATTTTGTACAAAAACGAACGGTCTAGCTTAGATATTGACGGCGTGATCGTGATTTTCACAGACACAGAATGACAACCATATACACATATATCCTCTGCCACTGAGGTGTGGACGGTATAATAAAACATATTGCTAAACTGGCAACATGACTCTTAGTATTTTCAACATGTTGCTACTTAAGTCAAAATAATGTTCCTATGAACTTGAAATAAGTAAGCATATTATACAGTGGTGTCTTGTTATCGAAACGCAATTTCTTGTATATTAAGCCAACGAATCACCAACACTTTAGATCAGACAACTATTTGACCTCCATGCTTTAGAGTATGCCAGCGAATAAAAAATATATGACGAATGAAAATGACAACATTATCCAATATATGTATTACTGTTACTGTCTAAATTTGACAGCATTATCTAATAAATTTTTTTTTTTCATATGATTTAAATCCTTCATAACTAAAAAGAAGTAAATAAATTATAGTCTTTCTGCGATACCCTATCCCATGCGTTTAGAGACCCTATCTCTTAGGTTCAACTAATTAGGTACAAAAATAACTTTTTGCCTTCGGATATGAAAAAGTTCATATCGGATGCTATATTTATATGGGGACTAGGTCGAAAAATGGACCGATCCTGACCTTATCTGGTAAAGTCACTTTTTTGCAAGAACATATACAAACCAAATTTGAGAAAAACTTGTGCAATATTTTTGTTTTTTTGATAGATTTAAGTGAAGATCTGGAATCAGCTTCATATCGGGGCTATGACTAAGAATTGTTCTATAGGGTTGATTTTTGGATTACTGCATAATGGGTGTAATAAACACATACAAACCCAATTTTCCGAGATCTATATGATAATTTGGATATTATGGCAATTTAAGTCGATCACATAGGGGTCATTAATATAGGGAATAGGTCTGAACATGAACCAATTTTCACCAATTTTCACCAATTTCAATAGTGTTCCTCCCTTGGCCGATAGAAGCCCATATACTAAATTACATCAAAATATATTCATATTACCGACCTGTAGTTTGGTTACAAGGTTCAAATGAACACATAGACGGACGGACAGGCGGACGGACGGACATCGCTAGACCACTTTCTGAGTCGATGTGTACAATAAAATATGGGTCAGATATTTTTTGTAGTTACAAACATCATAGCGGTATAGGTATAGCGGTATAGGGTATAAAAAACATAGATTGATGCTTAAACTTTGTGCTGACAATGATAAAAATTTCCCATTATTATCGCTTATTATTTTGTTTTTATAAAACAAAAAACAAACTAGTTAAATTATTTATTCAAAATCCATAATTCAAGATTCAAATTCAATAACAAAAACACAATCCCACTTTTAGCATAGTTTGGTATAATTCTGTTATTATTGATCTGGTTTTTAAAACAAACTCGTAAAACGTTATCAAGTACACACCCCTTTCTTTGCATTAATAAAAACAAAGCTCTAAACACTGCATAGTAAGAATGTGACGCAATTTATAATAATTTTATAGGCCCGCGATGTGGTTTTAAAGTCGCATTTTTATGCGACACATTTATTGATGATTAATGATTAAATAATTTTAATAAAAACAAGACAAAACAAAATATTTTTTATAATTGTGGAAACTATAAATTAGTTTGTGTCGATTTTAGCTACAGACAGATGAATGTGACATGGATCAACTTTTGATTATAAAACTCAATAGAAATAATTAATTGCGAGATATTTGCAAGACTGTGGCTTAGGCTGTGATCATGAACCATTTTAAACTGATTTCAATAGCATTCGTTTTTGATCTAATAATGGGAACTGCGTACTAGGATGGATATTTATTTTGTCAATGCTTTTGTAACTCATCGAAATAAAATCCGAAGACCCTATAAACTATATATATTCCTGATCTATATAAAAGGAGAAGTCGATCTGGCGATGTCCATCCATCTGTCTGTCTGGTTGTCTATTGAAAACATTCTCCTGCTCGCAAAAGTTCGAGTGCGTTGCACTACTTAGGCTTAAAGTGTTTTTCATAATTTGCAGCAGTGTGGTATTGAATTTGGAGCTTCTACACCAAACAGATAAGGAATGACTTACGAAGAAAAATAAAAATAGTGAAAAATGTTTATACGTAACAGAACATGTGCATATACAGTGTTGATCAGAACAAAAGCAACCAAAATCACTATTGTCTTTATTGTATTTTAAGCATGTTATTGTTGTTTTTTCAAAATCCTCTTTATCATGTCTTACTGTTTATAACATTGCAAATAGAAAGACAAAACTAAAATCGTAAACTAAATGAACCGTTATATTTTTTTCTTACAAAAAAACTCAAAATGGCACTATTTCAGTTGGACAAAATAAAACGCAACTTTAAGCACGAACAAATTGCATTGTCTCTACTTTCAAGTTTAACGGCTTATATTTGCATTCTCTTTTAATTTAATTTAAGTTGACCAACAGCTAGTTGCGTTGTGAAATTGATCATATTTAAATCAAATCGTCATGGCTCGTGATGAATACTCCGAAAACTTAAAAAATTAAATAATTAAGGATTTCTGAATGGAAAGAGTCAAATAGAACTAGCTAAAAAACATTATATTAAAAAATCTATAATATCTCGGCTTATAAAAAAATATAAGACAACAAAATCTGTAAAAAATATTGCATTTGGGAGGAGCACCACGGAAGACAGATGAAAGGACAGACCGTCACATTGTACAAATTGTGCAAAAATATCTATTTAAATCATCAAAAACTATTTTAAATGAGTTAAATTTAAATATAGATTCAATGACTGTTCATCGCCGAACATTGGAAGGTTTCCAAAGCTTCAGGCCAGCAAAAAAAAAACCACTGAGACATTCTTGCCAATGTTATGATGCCACACTCTGAGTGGGAGATGCTGCTTCGTTGGATATTTCAACATGACAGCGACCCGAAACATACTTCGAAGCTAGTAAAAGAGTGGCTCGCTGAAAATGGTCGGGCTTTCACTTCTAAACAACCTTTAAAAGAAGCACTGGAAACTGTGTGGAAAAGCATTCCAACTAATATCATCAACCTCCTTATTAAATCCATGCCACGTAGATACCGCGAAGTTATAAAAAACAACGGATTCTTCACTATATATTGAATAATATTAAATGTTGCTTTTCTTTTGTCCAACTGAAATAGTGGAGTTTTGGGTTTTTTTTTTTGCAAAAAAAAAAATATAACGGGTCTTTTAGTTTTGTCTTTTTATTTTTAATGTTATAAAGAATAAGAAATGATAAAGACGATTTTGGAAAAACAACAATAACATGCTTAAAAATACAAAAAATGTTAATAATGATTTTGGTTGCTTTTGTTCTGACCAACACTGTAGGTATGTATCAGCGATGCATTCACATTTTGGATTCCCTGTTGTTTTTGTTCACATATATATAAAAAAAAACAACAAGCAAAAAAAAATGTGTGTGCGTGGCTAATAAATAAAAAAACAAACATAT